>JANAVB010029027.1:0-67476 GCA_029216955.1 Iris pallida | reverse complement strand
ACTACTCTTCCTACTCAAACTTCAAGAGCTCACCTCTTCTGAGCCATTTGTTATCGATCTTAATCGAAACAAACTTTCTCTTCTTTCTCCTCCTTTAGTCATTGACTTGGCTAAATCTCTAAGGCTCAGCCTTTCCAATGTAAATACTGCTGCTTTTACATTTAATGAAAAGTCTCTACCTTTGCAGTACGCTGATGTGTGTAATTATGTTCATAGTTATTTACATCTGTTAGATGACTTGAACACAAAAACCATAGGAGTTGTACAGACTGTTATACAGATGTATCCCTAAACCTGTACAATCTTCATACTTTCTAGTTCCCAGCAGAAAGCCAGGAGACATTCCAATATTCTTCTACAAAGGGCCTCAAAATCCTTCTGATCTTGAAGATGATGACAAAAATGATGATACTGGAAGATTACAACTACGTCGTTATAGTCAGCAATCTAAAGACACATCAAAAATATGGGCTATGACTTCAGGACTGGCCTCAATAGTGGAAAAGAAGAAAATGCCTGTTCGTATTCCTCCTCTGAAATATGGAAGGACGAAATACGGATTGGGCTATATAGCTCCTACTCCTTTTATCAATATTATCCATGAAGATCCCGAGTCTGACAAAGATAAGAGATCTGATTCTTCTAGTACCACTTCTTGGGATTCTGATACGAGTATCGGTGACTTCTACTGCAACATTTTGTCTTCAAACATGGTTTCCATTGACCATTCTGAAGAAAGTGATGAAGACGAAGAAGAGTTTAAAATCTCACCTGAATCGGAACAGTGGGCCCAAAGATTAGATAATCAATGGGAGTTCCGTTTCGAGCAAAAAGAACCTCCGACTGAAGATAAACTTGTTCAAATAGATGTTGGTGAAGAGGATCTCCCAAACCAATATTCATCAGTGAAAGTCTTTCAAAAACTGATAAGAAAGACATGATCAAACTCATTCGTAATTACATCGATGTCTTTGCTTGGAGTTATGAAGATATGCCAGGGCTTGATCCTCAAATTGCAACTCACAAGCTCAATATCTTGCCAAATGCTAAACCGGTCAAACAACAACAGCGATGATTTCGTCCAGACATCATGGATGCAATTGAAGCTGAAGTCAATAAACTCATTACCTCTGGGTTTATTGAGAGGAACAACATCCCGATTGGGTGGCTAATATTGTTCCTGTTCTTAAAAAGACTGGCAAGATCAGAGTATGCATAGACTTCCGCGATCTCAATGCGGCATGTCCTAAAGACGAATTCCCTCTACCAATCACTGATGTCATGGTTGATAATACCTGTGGATTTGAACGAATATCATTCATGGATGGGTATTCTGGGTACAATCAGATCAAAATATTTCCAGAGGACGAGAAGCACACTTCTTTTAGAACGCCGATTGGTACATACTGTTACAGTTATGCCATTCGGTCTCAAGAATGCAGGAGCAACTTATCAACGAGCTATGAGCACTATATTCCGTGAATATTTGCGGAAAACAGTCGAATGCTATGTTGATGATATTGCAGTCAAAAGTCGACAAAAGGAGGATCTATCCAAGATTTGAAGACTATATTTGATCTAATGCGTAAGCATCAATTAAAGATGAACCCTACTAAGTCCTTCTTAGGCGTCTCTAGTGGTAAATTTCTCGGCTTCGTCATTACCTCTAAAGGTATACACGTGGATCCCGAGAAGATCAAAGCCATCCAAGAGATGCGTCCTCCACGCACCTTAAAAGAGCTACGAGGATTTCAAGGAAGAATCGCTTATATCAGGAGATTCATCTCTAATTTATCAGGACGCTGCAGACCATTCAACAAACTTATGGAAAGGTGTCTCTTTTGTCTGGAATGATGAATGTCAGAAAGCATTCGATGATATAAAACAATATCTAATGAGCCCTCCAGTATTGGTACCTCCCGTCGCAGGAATACCGTTCCTCCTCTATACTCGAGCAATGAGTCATTCATTGGGTGCATTACTTGCTCAAAAGAATCAAAATGGCCATGAACAAGCCATTTATTATCTCAGCCGCACTATGACCGGAGCTGAACCTCGATATTCACCGGTTGAAAAAGAATGTCTAGCCTTGATGTTTGCTGTCCAAAAGACACGTCATTATATCATTGGCCAGACTATTCATGTCATCTCCAGGATCATCCTATACGGATCATGATGAAGAAACCCAGTGTTTTGAATTCTCGATTGGCTAACTGGGGAATCCTACTTGCTCAGTATGACATGCACTATATTCCTCAGAAATCAGTCAAAGGACAAGCTTTAGCTGATTTTCTGGCTCTCACTCAATTCCAGAAAATTCAAAACTCTATGATGAAATCCCAGATGAAGTCCTAGATTCAAATCAAATTGCTGAAGAAGATCCTACTTGGCGTTTATTCTTTGATGGAGCATCAAGAATTGGTCCTAATGGTGATATTGTCGCTGGAGTTGGAATCGTTCTTGTATCGCCAGAAGGTCTTGCTATCCAAAGAGCTTATTCTCTCGATCAGCCGTGTTCAAACAATGTAGCTGAGTACAACGCATTACTTATTGGTCTTCAACTCGCTAAACATCTGAATATTCAACATTTGGAGGCGTACGGAGACTCTAAACTCATTGTCAATCAGATCAGGGGTACTTAAGAAGTTCGCCATCAAGATCTGGTTCCTTATCATAAAACAGCTATATCTATGGCTTTTTTCGTTTGAAGAATTCTTCATTGAACATGTTAGGCGAGCATGTAACACAGAAGCTGATGCCCTTGCTAATCTTGCAGCGGTGCTGGCTATTCCAATCAGACGGCAACAAATGATCGTTGTTCGTAATCGAAAATTATTTCATCTTGAAAATAACTTGACTCTAGGACTTCCAGTTGATATTGAAGAATCAACATCTCATGACGTCAACACAACAAGAGGATTTGGATTCAGTCGTAAATCGATGTCATCTTCATCCGATTCTAGCATGGAATTCATCTTCAGTAACTTGACTGAGAATCAGAATACGGATAAAGATTGGAGACTTCCTTTCTTAGATCTCGTATTATATGATATTCTTCCGGATGATCCGAGTGAGACAGCATCTATCAGACGACGATCACTCAGATTCTACTACGATCATACAACAAAGACCTTATATCGTCGAGCTTATGATGGTTTACTCCTTCGATGTGTTGCCGGTGACGAGGCTCAACAAATCATTCGCAAAGCACATGATGGAATTTGTGGAGCACATCAGCCAGGACCAAAACTTCAAGACCGTATTCGACGTATGGGTTATTATTGGCCCACCATGGTATCTGATGCCATCGAATATGCAAAGATGTGTAAAGCTTGTCAAATCCATACGGATTTTATTCATCAACCCTCGGAATTTCTACATCCGACGGCAGCATCATGGCCCTTCGAAGCTTGGGGCATGGACATTGTCGGCCCGATCAATCCACCGTCATCTAAAGGTCATCGGTTCATTCTCGCAATAACCGATTACTTCTCCAAATGGGCCGAAGCCATTCCTTTATCTGAAGTTAAGACGTCTAATGTCATCAGCTTTATTAAGCACCACGTCATCATAGATTTGGTGTTCCTCGACGTATTGTTCATGATAACGGACCACAGTTCGTCAGCCAGAAATTTACTCGATTCTGTGACGATCACCGGATCAATAATGTGGCTTCTACCGCATATAATCCAGCAGCTAACGGATTAGCAGAAGCTTTCAACAAGACTATCATCAAACTCCTAAAGAAGTTTGTCTAAACTAACAAACGTAATTGGAGTGACAAGCTCGGGGAATGTTTGTGGCTTATCGCACTACAGTTCGTAATGCTACCAAATGTACACCTTTCTCTCTGGTGTATGGTTGCGAAGCTGTTCTTCCATTAGAGATTCAAATTCCTTCTTTAAGGATAGCAATCGCTAATGAACTCACTGCTGAAAATAACGATCGTCTTCGACTTTAGGAATTAGAAGCTCTGGATGAAAAGCGATTATCTGCTCAACAGAATATTGAATTCTATCAAGCTAGAATTTCAAGAGCTTTTAATAAAAAAGTCAGAGTTCGATCATATCAAAAAGGAGAACTTGTTCTAACAGTCAACGTCCTATGACTATGACTCATATGAGTAAGGGCAAATTTGACGCAAAGTGGGAAGGTCCCGATATTGTGAGCAAAGTTTTCTCAAATGGAGCTTATCAACTCTCAGAATTGGATGGTCGAAAAGTTTTGATGCCTATTAATGGCAAATTCCTTAAAAAGTATTATGTATAAATGTAAATACTTGTAATCATCAGACAAATTCATGTTTAAAAATAAAATTTTTATTTTATTTTCATGAATGATGATACATGATATTAAAGAAGATCACTATCATCCTTCTCTACTTTTGGACGTGGGCCACTACCGTCCTTCTCGAAGATGTGATCAGCAAAAGAGTCGAGAACCTCCTTGCTAGAACCCACGAGGAATTTGCAAGCGGCCATCCTCATGGCTTCCTCTTCTTCGGTCCTTCCTGGTTCGAGCAGAAAATCCAGAATGTCCCTTGGTGGCTTGGGTGCAGACGAACCTTCGCCTGCTTCCGTCTTCTTCGTTTTGACTGGACCAGCAGGGCGTTCTTCAGTGCCTTTCTGAACCTTTGAGGCTATCTCAGTCTTCTTGGATGCTTCTTCAGATGACATTTTTATGTTGAGGAGTAGAAGTATTCGTTCTCGCCAGATTTCTGCTATATTTATAGGCAGAAGTTCCTCATTCATCCGACATTTCACATATTCATTAATGCTTAATGGTTCATCTATTCATTTCTCCTCATTCATCCATTTTTCTCACATTCATCAGACGGTTCGCCTGTTCATTAATACTTGACGGTTCATCCGTTCATTTATTACATTCACTCGACAGTTCATCTGTTCATCATTTCCTAACGGTTCATCCGTTCATATCTTCTATCAATTTTATTAAGGGGGGATTCGTTATTTATCATGTTTTCATAACCTCTGAATCAATTCCGAATCTACTTACTCATTTGTCATATTTTGACCTCTGCATAGAAATCAATCTATTTTCTTTGAGTTCCTACATATTATCACGTCCATAATACCTCTGATAATATCATATACTCTAAAACAGAAAAGAAGATTTCATTATCTATCATGTCCACAATTCATCCACAAATATCATTTGGATGTTTTCAAAGAACTTCGAAGTCTTTTCGACTTCCGAAAAATTTTGAAGTCATCTCAGCGTGACTAAATCCATTTTATCATCTCTATTTTTCAAAGTATTTCGAAATAATTTATCATTTTTCGAAAACTTTGAAGGGGGTTTTGTAGGCCTCAAAAATGAAATTCACGCTGAGTTGATCAAGACAGAGTCAAAAGTCACGCTCAGTTGATCCAGACAATATAAACAAATCACGCTGGGAGACAGCTCATCATTTGCCAAAGAGTAATTATGACTGACAATATGACAGTCGAAGAATATCTCTTCGTATGCCACGTATACACAGAATTCGAGAGATCATCGCCGTCTATCGCGTGATTTTTGAAATCTTCTTCAGCAAGACTCAGCCTTCGTCGAGTTGGCATACCAAAAGGGTTTCTTGTCATTTAATGCGACTGACAAAGCAATCAATGTCAGAGATTTTGTGTCAGTCGAGACACGCCGAATTAAGACAGCTGGCAGTTCTATCTCAAGTCTGCGTGTATTTGTGATTTTCATCTCAAGTTTGCGTGGATTCTGAAGTTTTCTTCCTCAAGTTTGCATAGATTTTGAAGTTCTTTGCCTCGAAGTCTGCGTGGATCCTGAAGCTTCCTACCCCAAGTTTACGTGGATTTTGAAGCTTTCTACACCGAGTTCGCGTGGATTTCGTCTTCAACAAGTCTGCGTGGATTTCATCAAATTGGAGTACGTGGCAGCCATGCCACTGATCTCTCGCCTGCGTGTCCTGTAACTTGCACACGACTCATGCATGATTGCCATGTGTCCAACAGTTACAGGCCACGTCCAGTAACTGCTCACAACCTTGCGTATGTTAAATCCTGCGTGATTTTCAACTAAGCACAGGCTGTGAAGACAGTTATCTTTTCAGTTTTATTTTTGACTCAATAAATAGAGTTCTTTTTCTCATTCATTTTACAGATACATTGATATCTACTGTCAAAATTTTGAGAGCTTTTCTTCTTCGCATAGTCCAAGGGATAAAGCGATCGTCTTCTAGATCGGATTCCCACAGTTGTAATTTTTCCAGAAACACAACAAATAAAGAGAATTTCTTTATGGAAACAAAGGCGTCCCAAACATTACATATTCAGCTGATCATGAAGCTAGTTATTACAAAATGTGAGGACTAGCAAGAGTTTAGTCATACATGATCAATCCTAGGATTTGTCAATCATGTTACAGCCCATAGGCAGACAGTAAGTAAAGGTGCAATCGAGCTAAACATGTGCTCGCTGGCTAAACGCCTCAAAAGAATATTTGTACAATAAAGTGGGAGAGCCAAAAATATCCACTCGTTGCCCTGGTTATGTCTGGTGGTCACCATCGGGCTGGAAAGTCGGTAGATCCTCTGGAGCTGCTCCAAAATCTGGCCATAAAAAATCAGCTAGGTCAGATCCCAGAAAGAGCAAGTGCCACAAAGGAAGCTTCACTTAGGAACTAAAACCAGCAATTAGCACAAGAATATAAATAAGTAATAAGAACTGAAATATATAAAAATCAGGATGATATACGATGAGACAACCATAGAACTATTCAGATAACCAGGTTACAACCCGTAAACCAAACAAGGACCGGGGTTGTAACCCTTTATCTGAACGGAGCTTGGTTTTCCACCATTTATCGGCAAGATAATATAAGAAATAAGGTCATGTAACAATACTAGACTGGTTATGCCCCATCCAATAATCACGGCCAAGCAATAAGTACGGCTTGATACTTTAACTAACTAGGGTTATCACAGGCCTAGTTACTAGCAAGATGCAGCGAGATTATTCCACAGCCACAAGCCCTGCAGACCATCCAGGTTACCCAGGTCGAATATTAGGGGTTAAATTCAGGTGGGTACATCGTCCAAGAAATGCATGTACCCTTAAGTAGCTTGAAGGGTGCAACACATGACAGTGTGCTGGAAATGTGCCATACTCGACGGCAGGCTACAGATCCCAAGCGCGCCCAGGTAACAGGATCGCCTGTAGCTGGGAAATCTCTTCATGACTACTGGATTATTCTAGTTATTAGCCTTTGTCAATTTGGTAGGCACCCCTGTTCGTGGTACTCAGGGGTCCCTGTCCTAGACATGATGCAAGACAATACTGGTTCATTTGTACAAGCACAATCGCCCACGGTGTCCAGGTTATTTATACTTGTCATGTCATGTTAGCCGTCGCAACAGCAATTCGAGATATCATGCCAGATTTACTTGTCAGGAGTACGCCACGGTGGGCCACTATCATGTCATATTACTTGTCAAGAGTGCGCCACTACGGGTCACTGTCGTGTTCATGGTACATGTGCAGGATAACATAGTACAAGCATTCCATCAGGAGACCCAAGTTATAGAAGCATTACGTAACATTCTAATATAAGAACAAGAATAATAATAATAATAAAAAGACCAGAGCTCAAAAGGCCATGCGGCTAGGAAGAAACTAGGCATATGCGGCTGGGGAAGACGGGGTATATGCGGCTGGAGATGAAGGGTCTCATACGGCTCAAGATGGCGAGCGCATATGCGGCTGCAGGAGAGCAACGCTATGCGGCTGAGAGGGGGCAGGAGCTTATGTGGCTGGAAATGAAGGAGAATCTTATGCGGCTAGAATAAGCTGAGTCCCATACGGCCATGGAGGGAAAGTCTATGCGGCTAGGAATAACTGGGTCTCATGCGGCCAGGGAGACGGGGGCATATGCGGCTGGGAATTCAAATCCATGCGGCTGGGAGGAAATTAGGAGCTCATGCGGCTGAAGGGAAAATGGGCCTTATACGGCTGAAGGGGGAATGGGCCTTATGTGGCTGGAGGGGAAATGGGCCTTATGTGGCTGGAGGGAGAATGGGCCTTATGCGACTGAAGGGGGAATGGGCCTTATGCGGCTGGAGGAGGAATGTGCCTTATGCGGCTGGATAAGGCTGAGTCTCATACGGCTGGAATGAGCCCATACAGCTCAAGGGTTCAGGGCACATGCGGCAAGAAAACCATATGCGGCTCGAAGGAAAGGGAGCCTATGCGGTTGAAAGAAGAACTTGCCGCATAAAGGCTATGCGGCTAAGTTCACCCAGCAAAGAATCATGCGGCGGGAACGTTCTTCTTCTATTCTTCTGAGAAGAAGAACCATGCAACCATGGCTTCCAAGCTTCATAAAACCTTCATCGATAGTCCAAATCCGAACTTCCATGGGTCAAAATGGGGCAGAATAAAATTCTCTACAACATGGAACCATCAGAACTTGATAATAGCAAGATTAAACAGATCAAAATCCAAGAAAATTTGAAAATACAATAAACTTAGATCTACATGAATTTAGCCATGGAATTTAAAAATGCCAAGTACTAAAGTGGGTTAGAATACTGTAAAGAAGAGAATGGAACAATAAAATTTGGGTTCCTCTATGAAGCAAGATGTACTTGTCTAAGCTCTCCCTCTTTCTCTCAGGTAGGTGAGGAGTTAATGGTGGTGAAGAAGAAGAGTAAATGAGGGAGAGAAGGAGAATGGGTTAATAAAGGGAGATGGTGGTGGTAGGTAAGGGTTCTCCCCTTGGTTCGTGATGAACCAAGGCAAACCAATCCTAGACGAACCAACCCAAAATAAACCAAGCCATGAAATGCCAAGATAAGCCAAGTAAGGAATCATGCAATATAAGATAAAATACGTACACGTATTCCAAAATACGTAATACGAACAACAGGCATTACAACTCTACCTACCTTAAAAGAATTCCATCCTCGGAATTTAATTAAGAGGCTAGAGGGACAAGGACAAGCTATACTAATCACAAGCAAGCTATACTAGGCAATCAATCAATTAATCAATCATGCAAGCAAGGGATCGAAGGCATGAGGCATAAGAAATATATTATACCTCACGAGTCAAACAGGTCGGGATATCGCGATCGGATATCATCCTCACGTTCCCACGTCGACTCACCCAAAGAGTGATGACCCCAAGCTTTTCCCGTACGCCGAAACGAATGACGCCACGGTTAGGCAAAATCCTCAGAAATACATAATCGTCGACGGAAAACTCAAGAGGGCGCCGATAAGAATCGGCCCAATGGCGCTGGCGATCTTGGGCAACTCGAAGATGATCTCGGACTCTCCTGACCACCTCAACGGTCTGAGCAATCATTTTCGGATCGAGCATCTGCCTCTCTCCAACATCATCCCAGGCTAGCGGGGATCTGCACTTCCTACCATACAGTACCTCAAACGGTGCCATCTGGATACTGGCCTGGTGTCACACCCCATAACCAGAATACAGGAGAGCAGGGGCAGACATAGCCAGCTACGTATATTGAAGTGCAACCCACCTCGCTATATGGTCACGGTTGTCTAGATACATGAGGGTTTACTACAAGCCAACAGTCTCCTATGGTCATGAACAAGCCTAGTGTCTCAATCACAAGCAAGTAAGTAAAGTCACAAGATGTATGATCATTAAATATACAATAGTAAGGCGTCCAAATATTACATATTCAGCTGATCATAAAGCTAGTCGTTACAAAATGTTAGGACTAACAAGAGTTTAGTCATACATGATCAACCCTAGGATCTGTCAATCATGTTACAGCCCGTAGGCAGACAGTAAGTAAGTGCAATCGAGCTAAACAGGTGCTCGTCGGCTAAACGCCTCAAAAGAATATTTTTACAATAGAGTGGGCGAGCCAAAAATAACCCACCCGTTGCCCTGGTTATGCCTGGTGTTCACCATCGGGCTGGAGAAGCGGTAGATCCTCGGGAGCTGCTCCGAAATCTGGCCATACAAAACCAGCTGGGTCAGATCCCAGAAAGAGCAAGTGCCACAAAGGAAGCTTCACTTTAGGAACTAAAACCAGCAATTAGCACCATAGTAATAGATTAATAATAAAGATAGGGATTTAAGAAAAACATAACAGGTGATATACGATGAGATAAACATGGAACTATTCGGATAGCCAGGTTACAACCCGTAAACCAAACAAGGACCGGGGTTGTAACCCTTCGTCTGAATAGAACTTAGAATTCTCACCATTTATCGGTAAAATAAATACAGGCATTCAGGTCATGCAGTAATCTGGAACAGAATCAGGATAAGACTAGACTGGTTAGACTCCATCCAATTATTTCACGGCCAAGCAAGAATTACGGCTTGATACTTTAACTAACTAGGGTTATCACAGGCCTAGTTACTAGCAAGATGCAGTGAGAATCATCCACAGCCACAAGCCCTGCAGACCATCCAGGTTACCCGGGTTGAAAGATTAGGGTTGAATTCAGGTAGGTATATCGTCCAGGAAACGCATGTACCCTTAGGTAGCTTGAAGGATGCAACACATGACAGTGTGCTGGAAATGTGCCCTACTCGACGACAGGCTACAGATCCCAAGGCGTGCCCAGGTAACGGGATTGCCTGTAGCTGGGAGATCTCTATATGACTAATGTATTAATCTAGTTATTTAGCCTTAGTCTATTTTAGTAGGTACTCCTGACCGTGGTACTCAGGAGTCCCCTCCTAGACATGATGCAAGACAGGACTGAATTATTTGTACAAGCACAATCGCCCACGATGTCCGGATTAATTATACAGGTCATGTCATGTCAGGTAGCCGTCGCAACAGCTTATCAAGATATATCATGCCAGGTTTTCATGTCAAGTGTACTTGTCAAGAGTGCGCCACGACGGACCACTATCATGTCATGTCAGGTTTTCATGTCAAGTTCACTGGTCAAGAGTGTGCCACGACGGGCCACTATTAGGTCATATCGGGTTTACTTGTCACACCGTGTCATGTACAATTATCATTTCAATCATGTCAATCAAGTCGTGATTTATCAAGTTCAGGACAAAAGGCGTAAGGATATAAAATGGACGTAAAAATATACAATAAAGGGGTTACAAAACATGGGTAAATAATAAAACACAGGGCTATAGGGAGCCATACGGCTCATGCATATGCGGCCAGGAATGATCTCATGCGGCTGGGTGGAGAACAGCCCATGCGGCTCAATAGGGTCAGGCGCATGCGGCTGATAAAGGAAAGCCTATGCGGCTAAGGATATCAGTCCTCATGCGGCCAGCGGGAAGGAAGGGCGCATGCGACTGATATGAATTGGGTCCATGCGGCCAAGGAGAGAATCCATGCGGCAGGGATAGGAGCGGAGCCATGCGCTTATGCGGTTAGCGGGGTCATGCGCCTATGCGGCTACAAGTGGACCAAGTTCATGCGGCTCGGGAAGAAGTTCTCATGCGGCAGGGTCAAGTAAAGTCCCATGCGGCCAGCGGAAAGGGAGGGCGCATGAGACTAAGTCAGAGCATTCATGCGGCTGGAAGGAGCGGGGTCCTCATGCGGCTAGGGGGGGCACATGCGGCCAGAAGGGTAGCGTCTCATGCGGCTGAAGAAGTGCAGAGTATATGCGGCTGGATGAGTTCGGCCCTCATGCGGCCAAGTACTTCCAGCCATGCGGCTGAATAGAACACTTGCCGCATGAAATATTCATGCGGTCAAGTCAAGCACAGTTCATCTTCTCCAAATATCCGAGAAGAACACCATGAGAGCCAAATTCTCAAGCTCCATAACTCCATCATTCGGAGCCCAAATCCGAACTTCCATAGGTCAAAATGGGGCAGAACAAGATTCTCTACAACATGGAACCATCAAAACTTAGAAGTAACAAGATTCAGTAGATCAAAACCCAAGAAATCCGAAAATAAAATAAACTTAGATCTACAAGAATCTAGCCATAAAAAGAGGAAATGCCAAGTACTAAAGTAAGTTAAAATGTTGTAAGAAAAAGAATGAAGCAATAAAATTAGAGTTCCTCCATGAAGCAAGTTGCACTTGCCTAGACCTCTCTCTCTCTCTCTCTCTGGTAGGTGAAGGAGTAAATGGAAGAAGAGAGTAATGAAGAGAGAGAAAGAAAAATGGGTTAATAAATGGTAGTGGTGGTGGTAGGTAGGGGGTTCACCCTTGGTTCATGATGAACCAATAGCAATCCCAAACCGAACCAAGCCAACCCGAACCAAGAATAACCCAAGCCATGAAGAAAACTAAGCAAGAAATCATGCAATACAAGATAAAATACGTACACGTATTCCAAAATACGTAATACGAACCACAGACATTACACCTGGAAACTATTATTGTACGAGAACTCCACTAGATGCAGGTGATCTTCCCACGAACCACCGAAGTCGAAGTCGAGTGCGCAAGATCTCAACATATCTTTCAAGGTTTGGATCGTACGTTCCGACTGGCCATCTGTCTGCGGATGATATGCTGAGCTAAATTGGAGGTGATTTCTCAAACTCTCTTGCAGGCTACGCCAAAAGTACAACGTAAATCTTGAATCTTGGTCCGAGGTGATACTGACTGGCACCCCGTATAATCTGACAATCTGCCTGAGGTACATCTCTGCTAACTGAGCCGTCGGCTGACCAACTCTGAATAGGAGAAAATGAGCCACCTTCGTGAGCCGGTCAACTATAACCCAAACAGCATCTTGGTCAGCTGGGGATCTAGGTAATCCAGTCACAAAATCCATGATCATATGTTTCCACTTCCATTCTGGAATCGGCAAGGGCTGAAGAAGTCCAGCGGGCCTCTGATGTTCAGCCTTAACTTGTTGACAAACCAAACACCGAGAGACAAACCGGGCTATCTCCCGCTTCATGCTATTCCACCAAAAGTGCTGACGGATATCACGGTACATCTTCGTACCACCAGAATGAATGGAATACTGAGAACTGTGAGCCTCTGCCATGATTTCATGTCTGATATCTCTACTGGGTACACAAAGACGCTTATCATGCCTAAGTGTACCATCTTCATGAATGCATAACTCTGGTCTTCGTCCTGCCTCACACTCTGCTCTGAGTCGCTGAAGCTTGAAATCTACTGACTGCGCCATCCGGATCCTCTCGACTATGGTAGACTGAACTTGCATGCTGGCCATCAATGCTACACTGGAAGGAAGAACAACTTCAATACCCATCTTCTGAAGATCCGCTAACAGCTCTGGTTGCGCTGTTAGGAAATAAACTCCGGCTCTCCTGCTCAATGCATCTGCAACGACGTTGGCCTTCCCGGGATGATACTGCAGGTTGACATCATAATCCACAAGAAGCTCCAGCCACCTCCTCTGACACATGTTAAGATCCTTCTGGGTGAAAATATACTTCAGGCTCTTATGGTCGGTGAAAATCTCCACCCTGTCTCCGTACAAGTAGTGCCTCCACAACTTAAGTGCAAACACTACTGCTGCCAGCTCTAAGTCATGGGTTGGGTAATTTCTCTCATGATCACGAAGTTGTCGTGAAGCATAAGCTATTACCTTCCCATGCTGCATCAGAACACATCCTAAACCTCTTCCCGAAGCATCACAATACACTGAGAACCCTCCGGTTCCATCTGGAAGCGCGAGAATGGGAGCCGTCATCAAGCCTCGCTTCAACTTCTCAAAAGAATCCTGGCACTCTGCTGTCCAAGCAAACTGCACATCCTTGCGGGTCAACTGGGTCAATGGCGCTGAAATTCGAGCTAAATCTGAAACAAATCGCCGATAGTAGCCGGCCAATCCAAGAAAACTGCAAACTTCTGCAGCTGTACTGGGCACTGGCCATGACTCAATAGCCACTATCTTCTGGAGATCCACTTCTACTCCTCCTCAGGTGATGATGTGACCCAAGTATGAAATGCGATCGAGCCAGAACTCGCATTTACTGAACTTGGCATACAACTGGTGCTCACGAAGAATCTGGAGGACAACTCGGAGATGCTGCTTATGCTCCACTTCACTCTTGCTGTAGACCAGAATGTCGTCTAGGAACACAATCACGAACTGATCCAAATAAGGCATGAAGATACGATTCATGAGGTCCATGAATACAGTCGGCGCATTGGTTGCTCCAAATGGTATCACTAGGAACTCCCAATGCCCATACCTCGATCTGAAAGCTGTCTTTGGGATGTCATGCTCTCTGACTCTGATCTGATGGTACCCTGACCGCAAATCAATCTTCGAGAATACTGCTGTCCCTTTAAGTTGATCAAACAAGTCATCTATCCTCGGAAGAGGGTATCTGTTCTTGATTGTCACTGAGTTCAAGGTACGATAATCAACACATAACCTGGACGTACCATCCTTCTTTTTCACAAGAAGCATCGGGGCTCCCCAAGGCGATCCACTAGCACGAATGAATCCCTTGGTCCTAAGTTCTTCTATCATCTTATACAATATCTCCAACTCTGAAGGCGCCATCCTGTAGACTCTCTCTGACACTGGAACTGTCCCGGGAATCAAGTCTATGGTGAACTCGATCTCCCGCTCTGGTGGCATACCTGAAAGCTCTTCTGGGAAAACATCTGAAAACTTTTCAACTATCCGAGGTAACTGTACTGCTGCTACTGCCATCCGCAACACTGGGGGAGAAGGCTCAACTGCGCCTCTGGAAAATGAAAACTCTGGCTCTCCTGGAATGCTAAAAACAACCCTACCAATATGGCAGTCTATTCTAGCATACTGGTTCCTCAACCAATCCATCCCTAAGACCACATCATAATCGGCCATCGGAAACTCTATCAATCTAGCGGGAAATTCCTTACCGCTAACTACGATCCGACACGAGGAAAATACCCTATCGACTCCCACAAGTCCGTTACCAGTAAGTATATTGAGCCTTACTGATAATGACTCGGGCTCCAACCCTATCCGTATCGCGAATCGTGCAGACATAAAAGAATGCGATGCACCAGAATCAAATAAAGCTGAAGCTGGAAAGGAGTTGATGAGAATAGTACCTGCTACTACCTCTCCGGGTGCCAATCCTTCCTCTGCGGTCATCACCATAGCCTGACCATGCCTCGGGGTGCTGGTCCCCTCTGCTGAAATCCTCGCTGCCTATTCTGACTCTGGACTTGGGCTTGAACATGCTGCTGGGGGTTCTGCTGCTGGAATACCTGGGACTGAGGCGGCAAGGGCCTCGACAATGGATACTGATGCTGCTGGACCGGAGCTGGTCCTCTCACTGAAGAGCTAGAAAGGTTGAACGATGATGAACCACCCCTATTCGGGCAGGATCCAACCCTATGGTCTGCTGCTCCATAAGCCAAACACAATCCCTGTGCCCTACGGCACTCTGCCACTACATGGCCTGGCTTCCCACAATGAGAACATCCCACTGCGGAAGTCTGCTTCTGATTCTGCTGCTGAGGGTACGTCGGGGCTGAATGCTGAACCGACGTTACTGAGGCCGCCCGCCTCGGAGCTCCAATAGTCAAAGCCCTGGCTACCGGGGCTGGTGCTGATGACTGATTCATCTGGCCGTAGGATCTCTTTCGACCTCCGGCCCTATCCATAATCCTCTGGGAGGTGTACTCATGCCTCCTAGCTGCTCTCAAGACTGCATCAAAAGTCTGATGCTCAAACTACTCAACTGCCAACAAAATCTCCAGGTGAAGCCCCTGCTGAAATCGCTGGGCTCTATCATACTCGGTTGCCACCAAGGTGGGAGCAAACCGACTGAGTCTCGAAAACTCGGCCGCATATCCGTCGACCGTCCTGCCCATCTGCTTCAGATTGGTGAACCTCGTCTGTAGATCGTACCGAGCTACAGCATCAAAATACTTGGTCTAGAATCTCTCTCTGAACACCGCCCAAGCAATAGGTGCCACTAATCCAACGGCCTGAGCCGCCCACCAGCTGCGGGCAAGATCCAGTAACTGCAGGCGCACCACGGCTACCTTTTCGATCTCTGGGGTCCTGGCTGCTTCTAGAATCACCTCTGTGTCCTGAAGCCAAGCATCTGCAGCGATAGCATCTTTACTACCATCAAAGAATGGAGGGTTCAAGCGCTTGAAGCTGTTGGCCGCGCTGTTACCCTGATGACCGCCCCTGGTCAGAGCATCCGTCACTACCTGGTGCAAGGCATCTCCTCGACGATCTTGGAAAGCTATCAAGGTCCTGACGAGACCTACCAAGGTGCCATTATCAGGCTTGACGGGCTGAACTGGCTGAACTGGAGGCTCTCCATCAGAAGGCACGACTCGGAAGGCTACTCCGGAATGCTGGGCTTGATCTTCGGGTTGCTACTGATCTGCGGGAAGCGCTCCGCCTTGCTGACCGGCAGGTCCAGGAACGATGCCGCTGAAGAAGATGACATGGGGAACAATAAGGAAGGACCAAGACAGATCAACGATACAAGCATATGATCAGGACAAGAATCCAGGGATTCAAAAGATACGAGCAGAGATCAAGGGCGAATACTGATTGAGACATCTATTCGGTAAACCCTCACATATCTTGATTTACAAGACCTGCATGGGCCACCACTTAAACCATGTCACGCCCCAGAACCAGAATACTGGAGAGCGGGGGCAGACATAGCCAGCTACGTATATTGAAATGAATCCATCTCGCTATACGGTCACGGCTGTCTAGATACATGAGGGTTTACTACAAGCCAATAGTCTCTTAAGGTCATGAACAAGCCTAGTGTCTCAATCACAAACAAGTAAGTAAATGTTACAAGATGTTAGATCACCAAATATACAATAGGAAGGCGTCCCAAATATTACATATTCAGCTGATCATGAAGCTAGTCGTTACAAAATGTTAGGACTAGCAAGAGTTTAGTCATACATGATCAACCCTAGGATCTGTCAATCATGTTACAGCCCGTAGGCAGACAGTAAGTAAGTGCAATCGAGCTAAACAGGTGCTCGTCGGCTAAACGCCTCAAAAGAATATTTTTATAATAGAGTGGGCGAGCCAAAAATAATCCACTCGTTGCCCTGGTTACGCCTGGTGTTCACCATCGGGCTGGAGAAGCGGTAGATCCTCGGAAGCTGCTCCAAAATCTGGCCATACAAAACCAGCTGGGTCAGATCCCAGAAAGAGCAAGTGCCACAAAGGAAGCTTCACTTTAGGAACTAAAACCAGCAATTAGCACCATAGTAATAGATTAATAATAAAGACAGGGATTTAAGAAAAACATAACAGGTGATATACGATGAGATAACCATGGAACTATTCGAATAGCTAGGTTACAACCCGTAAACCAAACAAGGACTGGGGTTGTAACCCTTCGTCTGAACAGAACTTGGAATTCTCACCATTTATCGGTAAAATAAATACAGGCATTCAGGTCATGCAGTAATCTGGAACAGAATCAGGACAAGACTAGACTGGTTAGACGCCATCCAATCATTTCACGGCCAAGCAAGAATTACGGCTTTATACTTTAACTAACTAGGGTTATCACAGGCCTAGTTACTAGCAAGATGCAGTGAGAATCATCCACAGCCACAAGCCCTGTAGACCATCCAGGTTACCCGGGTTGAAAGATTAGGGTTGAATTCAGGTGGGTACATCGTCCAGGAAATGCATGTACCCTTAGGTAGCTTGAAGGATGCAACACATGACAGTGTGCTGGAAATGTGCCCTACTCGACGGCAGGCTACAGATCCCAAGGCGTGCCCAGGTAACGGGATTGCCTGTAGCTGGAAGATCTCTATATGACTAATGTATTAATCTAGTTATTTAGCCTTAGTCCATTTGATAGGCACCCCTGACCGTGGTACTCAGGGGTCCCTGTCCTAGACATGATGTAAAATAATACTGATTCATTTGTATAAGCACAATCACCCACGGTGTCCAGGTTATTTATACTTGTCATGTCATGTTAGCCGTCGCAACAGCAATTCGAGATATATCATGCCAGATTTATTTGTCAGGAGTGCGCCACGGCGGGCCACTATCATGTTATGTTATTTGTCAAGAGTACACCACTACGGGTCACTGTATTTTTATGGTACATGTATGGGATAACATAGTACAAGCATTCCATCAGGAGACCCAAGTTATAAAAGCATTACATAACATTCTAATATAAGAACAAGAAGAATAATAATAATAATAATAATAAAAGACCAGATCTCTAAAGGCCATGCGGCTAGGAAGAAACTAGGCATATGTAAGCCCCCTAAATTTCAGGGCTATTTTAAAATTTTCTAAATAAATTATTTTCGATAAGTGTTTTATTATTTAATTGTTTTTTATCATTAATGTACCTTTCCATGACTTTGACTTCTGGAGCGTCAGGGATACCAATCTCTGTAAACTCTCTTTACGAGTTTTGAAGTAGACAAGATTATCTTTATTTTGATATATTATGTCCCACTTGAATTCGTTCCCTTGTGCTCTTTTTGTATCGCGCAACTTCGGGTCAACTTAGACCAATTAATCGTTGAATAATTATTTCCACTTTTATTTTTGATCTTCGTTTGCACGTCACCGTGCCTTTTAATTTAGGAGCACCAGACCAGTCGTTTTCTCAGAACCAACTTCTCATGAATGATCTACTCGAGACGCTCTCCACCCATGACCTTCGTGTCCCACTCAGATACTCCATTTTGTGCTTCATTTTCTTCGCACAACTTTCGGGTCAATTTAGGCCAATTTATTTTCTACCGTAAAACCTGATTTAATTTCCAATTTAATTTCGGGACCCGACATTGATCCAACCTAGTCGACCCAAACTATGGATGTGGCCCACATGAAGCCTACTACCCACATGGCGCTTGTGTCATATTCATTTGAATCCCCGCATGTTACTTATTTACCCATGATTTTAATCCCTATTTTAATTCAATTATTGCACCCGGTTCGATTTTGACCCGACCCGGCTCGATCGAACCCGAACCCAAGCTCCCTGTTGTCCTCTCATGACTGTCCAAGTACCCCACATAATTTTTCTATTTTTTCCATTTTGAAAATATCTTTCTCTCTCCACTTTACAAATATATATATATATATATATTAATATATATATATATCATATATGTTTTCCATAAATAAATTCACTTTATTTATTGTGTTTCTGGGAAAATTACAACTGTGGGAATCTGATCTAGAAGACGATCACTTTATCCCTTGGACTATGCGAAGAAGAAAAGCTCTCAAAATTTTGACAGTAGATAACTATGTATCTGTACAATGAATGAAAAAAAGAACTCTATTTATAGAGTCAAAAATAAAACTGAAAAGATAACTGTCTTCACAGCCTGTGCTTAGTTGAAAATCACACAGGATTTAACATACGCAAGGTTGTGAGAAGTTACTGGACGTGGCCTGTAACTGTTGGACACATGGCGATCATGCATGAGTCGTGTGCAAGTTACAGGACACGCAGGCGAGAGATCAGTGGCATGGCTGCCACGTACTCCAATTTGATGAAATCCACGCAGACTTTGTTGAAGACGAAATCCACGCAGATTCGGAGTAGAAAGCTTCAAAATCCACGCAAACTTGGGGCAGGAAGCTTCAGGATCCACGCAGACTCGAGGCAAAAAGTTTCAAAATCCACGCAGACTTGAGGAAAAAAACTTCAAAATCCACGCAAACTTGAGATGAAGATCTCACATACACGCAGACTTGAGATAAGACTGCCAGCGTCTCGATTTGGTGTGCCTCGACTGACACCAAAATCTCTGATAGTGATTGCTTTGTCAGTCGCAAATGACAAGAACTCTTTTGGTATGCCAACTTGACGAAGGCTGAGTCTTGTGAAGAAGATTTCGAAAGTCACGCAATAGTCGGCTGTGATCTCTCGAGTTTCGTGCATACGTGCCATACGAAGAGCATCTTCGACTGTCGTGCTGTCAGTCATAATGACTCCTGACAAATGATGAGCTGTCTCTTCAGAGTGATTTGTAAATATTGTCCTGATCAACTGAGCGTGACTTTTGACTCTGTCCTGATCAAATCAACGTGACTTTTGACTCTGTCCTGATCAACTCAGCGTGACTGTCATTTTTAAGGCCTACAAAACCCCTTCAAAGTTTTCGAAAAAAATGATAAATTATTCGAAATACTTTGAAAACGAGATGATAAAATGAAATCAGTCACGCTGAGATGACTTTAAGATTTATTTATTCCTGAATGATTGGACTGTTGGGATTCTGTGCAGTTAGGATCCCGTATCAATCTCCTAAATCGAGGCAAATTATGATGGGCCGTTGGAATTCTTCAAAGCCTATAAATAAGCCATAGATTACTTCTTTTTTTTTACTTGCATTTGAAAAAGAGAACCCACAGAAGAGAACTTCATCTTCCCGACGAAATCTTTTTCCCCAACTTCTCCTTTCTCAGCAGCAATAGCTCCCAAGAAAGCTGATGCTCAGGCCAAGGGAAAGCCCCTGCGACTTCTTCGCGTGCCACTACTGACGACTTCCTCGACAGGAAGTCCGCAAGCTCTATGCATCGTAAGTGATGGGAGAACATGAACTGTTGAAGATGACTTGATGAAGATGAACTCCACATAGAATTTTTTCAGAATCTTAAGATAAAACTTCAGAAATATATCCCCTTCTAGGGCAAAGGATATTAATAAAGTATGCCCCCTCTTTAGGGTGCCATACTTCACATCTTCGTGTTTACGAAGCTCTGTGTTCCACGCAAAGGAGCAGACTCTCATGACTGCGTGACTTTTCACATTGGCAGAAATGTCCATGTTTGAAATAGTCACGCAGCTTTCATGATGATGCTGCATGTTTTCATATGTTGACAGAGATGTCAAATTGAATTATTCACGCAGACTTCCGAAAGTCATCTTCTGGATAGATTAGTCTTGATCTGTCAGCGTATTTTTGTCATTTTCACTTAAATGTGATTCTGGCAATGATGCGTGACTTTCATCTTAATCTGCTGGACTTTGCGTGAATTAATCATCCGCGTGAATAAATCACTCAGCATGTCATGGTAGTATATCCATATAGAATCTGCGTAACTTTTAAAATTTCTTTCAAATACAGTAATATACGCATAGACATAGATATATCTGACTTTGTCTTCTGTCATTTTTTGTAGTGAACATCCGAAGCGAAGAAGCGAATATGAAGGGTGTTTGAGTTTCTCATTTAAGCATGATCTATCTCATGACAATTCCCTCAATTTGATCTTCCTGAAGCAAGACTATCATTATTGGCCAATCAAGATCATACCACTTTACTCTGCTTAATGAATGGACAACCCTTTCAGAGTCTGGATCTGGTATCCATAAGAAACCAGCATTCTTGTTTGGAGATGCCATAGCACAGAAATCTCAGCCGAAGGGCATAGAGAGAAGGTGTGCTTCTACTTCGAAGGGGATGTGAAACAACCCATGTACTGGCCAAAGGTTTCCAGGGGTTTGTCAATTATGAGACTTATGCATGCCAGTACCCGAGAAAGATGTCCTGGTATTTGACAGAATATCAGCAGGTGAAGGCAAGCCGTATTATTTATAGGAAAGAGGGATTTTTCAGTGCCCAGAAGACCATGTATCAGTGTTTCGGGGTTTGAAGCCTGGATGCATACCACCTGAAGACTCAGCCATATTGATGCGTTCAGGATACCCATTTTCATAAACGAATTCATGTCCAACAAAAGTGCATTCTATCCGACCGATTCGACGCCGAGGATGAACGGTCTAATGAATCAGGAGAATGTGAGATGGAAGACTTTAGTCCACTGGGCTTTGGAGAATTTTGAAACTGAGCTGAAGAAGATAAATCTCTATGATGCCGTCATCAATTCGTCCTACGGCTTCAAGCCTAACCCTTTTCTGTTGTTGGTTGAGAGGTACAACCATAGGACGGGAACCTTTATGACTCCGAAAGGAGAGATGGGCTTCGTCCTTCATGAGATGGAATACATCTCACACCTGCCTTCAGGCTCGCTGCCGTATGAGGAATATGTTCCTACGACAGAAGAGCTGAACTTTCTGTCAGAGAAGAACCCAGAGATGGTACATCTATTTGAAGAGATGATGTGCCATTTTGGCACATGTACTCTATATTACAAGGGTTCCAAGGATGAAGCTGGCAACCACATTCAGAAGTGGATGTCCTACCTTTTCATGAACCGTAAAAAGGATGATAAGAAAATAAACGAGAAGAGATGGTACCAGATCAGCAACTTCAAACCTCTCTCTGAAGGTGAAATCATTTATCTGCTGGAGAAATATGATTGCAAGGATTTCACTATTACTGAAGACTGGTACGAATTCAAAGCTGGCACCACTTTCAGCTCTTATGTAAGACAGAGTGGAAAGAGTCTGTCGAAGAACGGTCATCTGGCCGAATTCCTATCCCTGTGGTTAAGAAGATTCATCGTTCCTGGCTTCAGCTCCTTGGACAGGATACACAGAGGCGTTATCTTTGCAGTGGTGCACTTTGTGTATGGTTACAAGCTGGATTTATTATCGGCGATGACCTGTAGACTGAATGCGGGTCTTCGGAATTTTGTCACCAACATGCTGTCTACTCAGAGGATGATGACTGAAGAATTTCCAAGGATAGAGATGCCCTTCACGTATCTTTATGGTTGGCTTCTCCTTCATCATGATGGTCTGATACCTCCAGGGGCAGGAGGAAGTAGCAGTCTTTTCTGGAGAGGTACTCTGGGAGACGTTCTGGAAAGTTCACACCCTTCCAGAATACAGAAATGTCTTGAATCGTGCATCACATTGGTCTATCCAATGTGTCCCTCCACCATAGGGCTATGAGAGTATACCTTTAAATATGATGGACGGAGATATGGGAACAGGTTAGACGATGTAACCTTTCAATGGTTGCAGAGGATTCGGCCTTCTCATCTAGTATACCGTCACGAAGAAATGGATATCTGGAGCCATATTTACCAAGCCGATTTGCCAGACAATTTGGATATGACCAACTCCACGTTGGAAACGCCACCACTTGTCTATCTGCTCGTGGAGGGCTTATCGACGGAGCTCGTGCTTGGAGATATTTTGTGGCTAGGGATACAAAAGTTGTATTCTCTATGCCTAATCCTTTGTCTAGCTCGGGGCAAAGATGCTTTACAACATATGCTCGCTTCTATGTGTCGTCGAGCACCTTCAGGCCGAGTTTCAATCTAAAGACCTTTGTTGCAGAGGATGAATCGAAGAGGTCAAAGAAGAGGATTGTTATTCAACATTTCCCTCCGGAACCCGAAGATGAAACAACGGAGGTTGAACCTCTGTATGAATTGTTTCAGGAGGGAAATTTTCCTGATGAAGTTCTTCCCCCTATATTTGTATCTCTTTCTAAGAGGAAGAGAAGCGATGAATCGAGACTGTCTCTAAGAGGAGTACTAAGTCTCCAACATCTAGGAAAAAGAATAAAGGAGTCTCAGTGATGCTACATCATCTTTAGGCGGTATCTCGGTTGATGAGGACGATGCCGCTGATAAAGACGAAAAGACTGATGAAGACGACGCCCCTTTGATAAGGAGGTCAAGAGGCAAATATGTCAAGAAGTCTGTCAGCAAAATTAAGGGCAACAAACTCCTAGAAACGATCATGAGTGGAGGAGTTTTGCCAGAAATTAATGAAGCAGCTTCTACTGAGAAGACCGAATCTGATGATATTCAACTTACAACAGCTTCAACTGAACAGACTGAAGTAGAGTCTGTTCAAGCTCAGGAAACAACTGCTTCGACCACAAGTGGAGTAGCTATTGAACCCTCGGAGACGAGGATAATCCCATTTGAACATGGGACAGTAGGCGTCATTCAAGCACTGACCAGATTGATTACTCTGAAGAAGCAACAGCTCCGGAAGAAGCTACCAAACAGTCAGAAGTTCCTGAAATTCAAGCTGAAGAAAACATTTCTTGGCCAGAGGCGATGAAGACGTGCCGGCGTCTGAGCTATCAGCTGCTGATGATCTGTTAAAGAATGTTTGTCAAGATATCATTCTTCGACCCGATATTCCAGAGATAACTGAACCGGCAGCCAATACCGAGCTTGCTATCGTCATTGTTCCAGAGACTCATGAAGATGTAAATATCATTGATTCTGAATCAGAAGTTCATCCTGAAGATGAAGAAGAAGAAGAAGCTGAAGGAGAAAAAGACTGGCATGCTGGCACTTCGACTCCTTATGATGCAGATAAAGTGAAGGGAACAGAATGGAGCTTAGCCCTGAACCTGTTCAATCACCGAACAACGCTGTAGCACCCAGTAATTCTGGAGCTGGAAGCAGCCATATAAAGCAGGTATCGGATACAATTATGGACCGGCTGCGAGAAGAAGCAAAACTCCCTCCACATACTGAATATGAACCTCAGCCAGGTAGAACTTTATTTCAGATTCTGTTTCTGCTGTTTCTTTTTTCTGTAAATGCTGATCTTTAACTGTAGGAACTGCTGCAGCAATGAGTTCGACTCATGCTCCGCTTATCCAGGCTGATGCTGATGAAGGGAGTTCACACTTGCCAACTTCTCCGGTCGTACATACTTCTGTTCCAAGGATTCAAGCTTCTTCTTCCATGATGACAGCGACTCCTGGATTCGAGACTGGGCTAGCAAGAACCTTGGGAATGTATTCGGAGATCATTTATTCATATCTAGATACATATTCCAGACGCTTCTTGAAGGATGAAGCCATGCCCTTTCTGATCTTCAAAACTATGGTCAAGTTCCTACTGATGGCGTTGTGACATGCTGGTTGCGAATCTCAGTGCATCTTCTTCGAACATCCTAGATGAGTTAGAAGTAACTATCCGAAAATACTGGGAGACCAAGAAGGAGGACATTCACTCTTTAACTGTAGCTGAGATTGATCAACTAGAGCATGAAGCACAATCCCAACAGGCAGCTCTCGAAGCATTTCTTGTCTCTTCTACTGAAAAATTAGTAGAAAAGGGTGAAGAATATTAGCTGCTCGTCGAAGAGTAGAGTTTTAGAGAAAGATAAAGCGTCCAAGACTGAAGAACTGAAGAAATTGAAAAAGGAATTAGCTCGTCTTCAAGAGCGTATTGCTGTCATGGAAACAGAGCAAGCTAATGTTGCTACTGTTATATCTCTGAAGCCGAACGCTGTGAGACTCTTCAGAAGGAACGAGAACAGATGCAGGCGAAACAGATTGAAGAAGTCAATCGTCGCCAGTCTGCCATCATTATTTTGATGAACAGAATGTTACAATTGTGGCAGCAGAAAGAGTTAGAAAGACTCATAAAGAGAAACTGAATGCTGTTCTAGATCGTATTAGAGAGCTGATAACTCCAAATAAGTGAATCTCTTTTATTTTCACTTTTATTTGTATTTCATGTTTTGATTCTGGAATAAATGAAAATCCTTGATCTGATTTTGGTTTTGCTGTTTGATAATGATAGATTCATAGAAAATATGTTCAGAGGTAAATAATACATGACATATTTCAGATAGAATAGAATATCAAACAAACTTTGTAATTCTATCAGATGATATTAAACCAGAAATGATCTTAGTTTAATACTGATTGGAAAAAATAGAATTCAGACATAAAAATATCTTTGAACTCAATTTTTCATGATCTTTAGACTCGAAAATCAAAAGACTAGATGAATGAACGGGTTAACCGTCAGATTATAATGAACGAACGAACCGTCGGATGGATGAACGGATGAACCGTCAAGTATTTAATCACTTTTCAAAATAGTCAATTGGAAGACAGAATGTTGCAGTAGAAGTCACCGATACTCGTATCAGAATCCCAAGAAGTGGTACTAGAAGAATCAGATCTCTTATCTTCGTCAGATTCAGGATCTTCATGGATAATATTGATGAAAGGAGTAGGAGCAATATAGCCTAATCCGTATTTCGTCCTTCCATATTTCAGAGGAGGAATACGAACAGGCATTTTTCTTCCTTTTCCACTATTGAGGCCAGTTCTGAAGTCATAGCCCATATTTTTGATGATGTCTTTAGATTGCTGACTATAGCGACGTAGTTGTAATCTTCCAGTATCATCGTTTTTGTCATCTTCTAAATCAGAAGGACTTTGGGGCCCTTTGTAAAAGAGTATTGGAATGTCTCCTGGCTTTCTGCTGGGAACTAGAAAGTATGAAGATTGTACAGGTTCTAGAGATATATCTGTATGAATAGTCTGTACAACTCCTATGGTTATTGTGCTCAAGTCATCTAACAAATGTAAATAACTATGAACATAATTACACACATCAGCGTACTGCAAAGATGGAGACTTTTCATTAAATGTAAAAGCAGCAATATTTACATTGGGAGAAGGCTGAGCCTTAGAGATTTTAGCCAAGTCAATGACTAAAGGGAAGAAGAAGAATGAGAAGAAGCTTGTTTCGATTAAGATCGATAACAAATGGCTCAGAAGAGGTGAGCTCCCTTGAAGCTTGAGATGGAAGAGTAATCCGCCCTCCAACTGGAATTAGCAGAGTATCCTGTGAAGATACAGGAACTGTAGTACGCCCACTAACAGGAATGATCATTGTATCTTGAGCAGACGACTGAGGCAACGGAGAGATCCGTCCACTCACTGGAATGATGAAAGAACCTTCTCCAGAGGGTTTGGGAGATTATTGCTGAGTAGCTCGATCTTTAACAGGGATTATTAAAGTCTCACTTTGTGAATCCTCTTTCTCCATAGCTTGTATGACCCTTGTATATCTTCTTTGTACATTCGGGAATAATTGAAATAAGCTTCAACCCCATAGAAGGGATTTATATCAGCAACTTATTTTTGTACTCTTCCATTGCTATCAATGTACTTAAAACACTGATAAAGAGTAAAAGGCACCATATTTTCATGAAGAAAGGGCCTCCCAAGAAGAAGATTGTAGGATCCCACGATCTCAATCACATAGAAAGTGACTTTGGATCTGAAATCGCCTATCTGAAGTTTCAGATGAATCTTTCCCAAAGGCTCGCTTCGGCTTTGATTGAATCCCAAGATAGTAGTAACCGTCTTAGAGAGCTTGTGAAGAGGGATTTTAGTTCATCCAACAGACTCTTTGGCATTATGCTTATAGCAGACCCTGGATCAATGAGGATACGATCTATCTTCATCGTATCAATATAACCAGTGTAGTAGAGAGGCCGATCATGTCGATTATCCTCCAATAGCATGTCGTCTTGTGTAAAGGTGATATTTGGGATAATCTTCAATACACTGTTGCAATGTAAGCAAGTGGCAGGTTCTGCATCTGGCTTCTTCAATTGTGCAAGACAAGAGTCTGCTTGAAGAAGTGCTTCACTTAACGTCTCCCGAGTTTCTTTAGAAAGACGTAGAAGTTTAAAGAGGGACATTCTAGCTGGAGTATTAGCAAGTTGAGCTAGAATGTCGAAGTTGTAAGGCTTCTGAAGCCCAAGAGGAGGGGACTTCTTGATTGGTTTATCAAACCGAGCCTGTTGCCTTTCTCTAGAACTGTAGATTTAGGAGGAATAGATTCAACTGGTGTAGTTGAAGGAACAGGTACAGTAGATGATTCTTCTTCAGGAGGAACATTAGGAGCATCTTTATCAGCTGGAGGGATATCAGGAGTATCCTCAAGATTCTTGGAATAATTCTTTAGATAAGGTTTCCCTGTTCGAGTAGCAAGTGCTTCTTCCTTCTCTTTTAGCTCTGTGTCAGAGGTAGATCCAAGAGAAGTCATATGACATGACTTAATTTTTCCAGCCTTCTTGGACTTTCGAGAAGTAGTATTTTGAGGAAAAGGAGATTCAAAATCTGCCACTAGATCAGGATGAATCCACATGATTTCTCCAGTTTCCAAAGTGATTGGCATTAATCCTTCAGATTGTGGAGGAGGAATATTCACTATCTCAAGAGTTGCCTTGGGAATAGGAACGATCCCACTTTCAAGGAGTTGAGGAGGGAAATCTCCGAATTGCATAGAGACGACGTTGGAGGTGACGGTCTTCTCTTTTGGAGTAAGGGAGATAGCTCCAGATTTAATCATTTCTTGGATCTTTCCTTTCAGTACATAACATGTACGAATTGTGTGACCCAACATTCTGTGGTATGGACAATATTTGGGATGATCTGTCTTACCAGCTTCATCAGGTTTCTTGATTTCAGGTAATTGTATTTTATTACCTTTCAGCAGACATTCAAAGATACCAAGGACATCGTCATCATCGAAAGAGTATTCTTCTTGGGGCGAGGTGTTCTTGGTTGTTGAGTTGTAGAGGTAGGAGAAGTTTGAACAGTTGATGCATCTTTGCTCTGAAGATTAACTTCAAGAGTTTCTTTTCCTTTGCGAGCATTATTTTTTTGTTAGTACCTTGACCTGTTTTTTTGGGAGTCATCTGCACTCCTAAACCTTTGAAGGTTTCAGCACTAATTTCTGCGGCCTTGGCACTGACTATAAAGGAAGGCCAATCTTGAAATTGAGTAGATCATGTCCACATGCTGATGATTGGCAACAAGTTTGATTTGCATGTGTCGATGGTGACAGCATCTGGAGTTCCAAGAGGCATCTTCAGAGCTTCTCTTCGAAATCGTTCAATGAAATCCTCTGTAGTTTCATTATTTTTCTGCTTGATTCTAATAAGAGCAGACATAGTCATGTCATTGAGCCCTTCATAGAACCGTTCAAGAAACATCTATTTGAAACCGGCAAATGAGGTAATGCACCCATCTGGAAGACTTCTATACCATTCATAAGCAGTTCCCTTGAGACATCCAATAAACACCCGAGTAAGGAGGGCGTCACTTGGTTGCAATTGATCAGTCATCACTTCAAAGTGATTAATAAACTGACTTGGAGAAGAGGTTCCATCATAGAATGAGATAGTAGGAGGCTTGTATTTAGGAGGTATGATACTTGCTTCCATTCTATCGGGTAAGGTTGCTTGATGCCTAACCTTTGTAAACCATCTTTCTGTTTGAAAGCCTCGAATTGAGTTTTGAGATTCCTCAATTCTTCATTAACAACTCCAGAAGATTGTGGAGTTGTAACTTGTAGAGAATAGTTAGGAGGAGGAACAACATTGTAAGCACTACCCCCAGCTCCAGAGAGATAAGATTTGGTTGAGCTGGTCCAGGAGTATAGGATTGTACTGGGAGGAACTTGTACTGGACTTATATCAGTGTCAGTTGGTGTGGCATCTGATACAGTCTGTCGATTCTGCAACTAAGCTGTCATGAGCTCATACATCGACTTCATAGTATCAGCCATAGACTTCATTTGCTGTTCCAAAGAAGCAATTCTTTGGTCCTGAGGAGTCACCGAAGAGGAAGGTTCATTGTTCAATTCAGTATTCCCATCCACCATATATATAGTGACTGTACGAGGGATTATTGATGAATTAGTGGATGTTGTATGCTCTGAATCACTGCTTCGTGCATCAAAATCATTTAAAGGAGAACTACCCCCAGTAGGAAGAGGTGGTAAATTAGATTCTCCTATAAATTCAGAATCATCTTCAGAGATCAAATTTTTTTGACTAGAAGCTAAGACTCTTGCTCTGGTGTTTCTATATACTCCATCTGGACTATCAGCTCTACCCCCAGCATCCCGAGAGGTCATGTGACAGAAGCAAACAAATGCTCATCTTCATCAGGCATAGATTCACACTGAATCCGATTGAAGACAGATTGTCGTTTAGTTTGACATCTGTATTACATTGTAACTCTTGGCTGGAAGTCACATTCATGATCAATATGGTCATGAGCCATTGACATCTGCATTGAATTATGACTCTTGGCTGGAAGTCACACTCAGCATGATCTTTTGACACAGAATTACTCCTTCTCTTCTGTTGAAGATATTCTCGTAAATCTGTTTGTGAAGATTGAGGAGTATATTTCCTGTTCTTGGTTCTTGATGGCTCTTGATTATATAAAGAATGATTAATATGAGCCACATAGTTTCTAGCATACTCTGCATCTAGATCTTTTATCCTTGTTTTCAACTGATGTGGTTTCTTAACACCAGAAGTGCTAAGTTTTGTTCTTAGATCAATTGGAGGTGACACATTAGTTTTGGAAACTTGGAGTTTTCCTTCCATTGATCTAGATATTTGCAGAGAAGGAAAAATAGAACCATCCCTTGGATTAGGAGTTGGTAACAAACCCTCTTTTATGGACAAATTCTGTGCCCAATTTGAAGAAGTCATAGAAGAAGACATTACATAATGTTTCTTCCTAGACTCATTCAAGGTTTGAGACATAGAATGTCCAGAAGGAAGAGGAGTCAAAAGACCATCTCCTTTTCTTTGACTAACAAAATTGTCAGTCAAAGTTGTTCCTGAAGTAAAACTACAGGAGCAGAAGGAACAACTAAAGAATTATTCCTTTTCTAAGGGACTTTGTGTGGAAGACCACCCCCAGTTCTAGTAGAACTTGGCAAAGAAGAAGAGATAGCTAAAGAGCTATTCGTCTTAGATGAGATACACACTGAAACAGACTTGGTTAAAGAACCAGTACTGTTAGCGTGACTTTTAACTTTGGAAGTACAAACTGGAACAGACTTGGCTAAGGAACCAGTGCTGTCAGCGTAACTTTTGATTTTGGAAATACACACTGGAACAGATTTGGCTAAGGAGCCAGTACTGTCAGCGTAACTTTTGATTTTGGAAATACACACTGGAACAGATTTGGCTAAGGAGCCAGTACTGTCAGCGTAACTTTTGATTTTGGAAATACACACTGGAACAGATTTGGCTAAGGAGCCAGTACTGTCAGCATGATTTTTGATTTTGGAAATACACACTGGAACAGATTTGGCTAAGGAGCCAGTACTGTCAGCGTGACTTTTAGAGTTGAATTTGCACGCTGAAACAGACTTGGCTAAGGAGCCAGTGCTGTCAGTATGACTTTTGAATGCTGTCATCTTCGAGCGCACAAGAGTGTGCGTGCTTGCGATAGAGTTCTTGCCAGTGTTAGGAGTAGACACTGTGGCAGAGACTTCACCATTGACTACCAACTGATTCTTAGGGACATAGACAGAGTGTCCCTTCGACTTGGCAGTGATGATGGAGGCTGAAGTAGACTTGCCACTCTTAGCCCGCTGTATTTCTTCATAGACGAGTTGATCGAATTGGATCGTCATCACCTTTTTCGTCGAGCCGATTGACGAAGTGTCGCATTGAGTTGTTGCCATCTCAGAAGAGGAGATGGTTTTCTCCAGCAAAGTCGCCAATTTGTTTTCCATAAATAAATTCACTTTATTTATTGTGTTTCTGAAAAAATTACAACTGTGGGAATCTGATCTAGAAGACGATCACTTTATCCCTTGGACTATGCGAAGAAAAAAAGCTCTCAAAATTTTGACAGTAGATAACTATGTATCTGTACAATGAATGAGAAAAAGAACTCTATTTATAGAGTCAAAAATAAAACTGAAAAGATAACTGTCTTTACAGCCTGTGCTTAGTTGAAAATCACGCAGGATTTAACATACGCAAGGTTGTGAGAAGTTACTGGACGTGGCCTGTAACTGTTGGACACATGGCGATCATGCATGAGTCGTGTGCAAGTTACAGGACACGCAGGCGAGAGATCAGTGGCATGGCTGCCACGTACTCCAATTTGATGAAATCCACGCAGACTTTGTTGAAGACGAAATCCACGCAGATTCGGAGTAGAAAGCTTCAAAATCCACGCAAACTTGGGGCAGGAAGCTTCAGGATCCACGCAGACTCGAGGCAAAAAGTTTCAAAATCCACGCAGACTTGAGGAAGAAAACTTCAGAATCCACGCAAACTTGAGATGAAGATCTCACAATACACGCAGACTTGAGATAAGACTGCCAGCTGTCTCGATTTGGTGTGCCTCGACTGACACAAAATCTCTGACAGTGATTGTTTTGTCAGTCGTATTAAATGACAAAAAACTCTTTTGGTACGCCAACTTGACGAAGGCTGAGTCTTGCTGAAGAAGATTTCGAAAGTCACGCAATAGTCGGTGTGATCTCTCGAGTTTCGTGCATACGTGGCATACGAAGAGACATTCTTTGACTGTCGTGCTGTCAGTCATAATGACTCTCTGACAAATGATGAGCTGTCTCTTCAGCGTGATTTGTAAATATTGTTCTGATCAACTGAGCGTGACTTTTGACTCTGTCCTGATCAACTCAGCGTGACTGTCATTTTTAAGGCCTACAAAGCCCCTTCAAAGTTTTCGAAAAAATGATAAATTATTTCAAAATACTTTGAAATCGAGATGTTAAAATGAAATCAGTCACGCTGAGATGACTTAAAATTTTTTTGGAAGTCGAAAAGACTTCGAAGTTCTTTGAAAACATCCAAATGAACTTATTAAATGTCATGATGACTCTTCATTTTTCGAGACTGATTGCATCCAATTTATGGTGGAATATGAACCGCCGGCGAGCTCTGTTATATAAACAGGGAGAGGATTCATTTTTAATCTTCATCTTACGTCAACATGACACCAAAGGAAGAAGCTGAAGAAGAAGCACGCAAGTTGGGTTTTTGTTCCCATAGCGACCCTACTTTTGGGGGTACGGAACCGGAGTCTTTTGTCTTCGAGTTCAAAGATGACCCTACTCAACTAGCCAAGAATTTCTTGAGTTATTTTGGCTTGGATGGCTCGTCTTCTTCTGATGGACGCAGCCTTGCAGAACAGCGTGAAATGTTGAATGCTCTGTTACACCATATGGGGGTCAAGAGCGTAGAAGAACTGGGCACTAAGCTCAGTCGCTCTGCAAAATAGAGCGTGTCTTTTATGCTTCTTTTGAAAATGTTGTACTTCTTCTTTTGTCTTTTGTAAGGCCATCAGTGCCTGTCTTGAAGAATATAGTACAACTTTTGTGTTTGAACAGCGTGCATTAATAAAGAATATTAAATGGCACTCTTTGACTGTTTCCAATGTTGCGCTGTCTTCCAAAGCACATGTGACACTCATTCCATAATTTATGAGCGCTATTTACTCGGATCTTTTCCAAGAATAGACTTGTACTTTGTCCTTTAAATAGATAGATGAGTTTCATAGATACTCGTCTCCTATTCTTCTTCTTCTTCTCTGAGAATGAAATTTTTGGAAGATTTCATTCTCAAACAGGAAAGCAATGCTTTCTAATGTTCGATTTCTGTGCACTGTATCAAACATGGGTTTGCCAATCCTTAGCACCAAACTTGATGGTAAGTCTGCGTACCATTTTTGTTACTGTTGAAGATAGGCTTTTATGTTTCTAACTGAAAAATGCACGCTTGACTAGCCAGTGCGTGCCAAATGTTATTTCTGTCGATTTAATCTCTTCTTCCTTGATGCTTTCTGCAGGAATTCAACTAAAACTTTTCTTCAGAACTGGCATTGGTGATGTGGATGCTGTGGAGAATATCCTGCTGACACCTACATCAGGGAGCTCATACGCTTTTGATGCGTACATCAGACAACTCAGAACTCTTCGTAAGATAGAAGGGTCTTCCTCAGATGGTAGGAAGAGCCTTTATACACGAGAGTTGGATTGGAGAAAGAGGATTCACAAAGTGAGACTTTAATAATCCTTGTTAAAGGTCGAGCTACTCAGCAACAATCTCCCAAACCCTCTGGAGAAGGTTCTTTCATCATTCCAGTGAGTGGACGGATCTCTCCGTTGCCTCAGTCGTCTGCTCAAGATACAATGATCATTCCTGTTAGTGGGCGTACTACAGTTCCTGTATCTTCGTAGGATACTCTGCTAATTCCAGTTGGAGGGCGGATTACTCTTCCATCTCAAGCTTCAAGGGAGCTCACCTCTTCTGAGCCATTTGTTATCGATCTTAATCGAAACAAAGCTTCTTCTCATTCTTTTTCCCCTTTAGTCATTGACTTGGCTAAAATCTCTAAGGCTCAGCCTTCTCCCAATGTAAATATTGCTGCTTTTATATTTAATGAAAAGTCTCTATCTTTGCAGTACGCTGATGTGTGTAATTATGTTCATAGTTATTTACATTTGTTAGATGACTTGAGCATAATAACCATAGGAGTTGTACAGACTGTTCATACAGATGTATCTCTAGAACCTGTACAATCTTCATACTTTCTAGTTCCCAGCAGAAAGCCAGGAGACATTCCAATACTCTTTTACAAAGGGCCCCAAAGTCCTTCTGATTTAGAAGATGATGACAAAAACGATGATACTGGAAGATTACAACTACGTCGCTATAGTCAGCAATCTAAAGACATCATCAAAAATATGGGCTATGACTTCAGGACTGGCCTCAATAGTGGAAAAGGAAAAAAATGCCTGTTCGTATTCCTCCTCTGAAATATGGGAGGACGAAATGCGGATTGGGCTATATTACTCCTACTCCTTTTATCAATACTATCCATGAAGATCCTGAATCTGACGAAGATAAGAGATCTGATTCTTCTAGTACCACTTCTTGGGATTCCGATACGAGTATCGGTGATTTCTACTGCAACATTTTGTCTTCCAACATGGTTTCTATTGACTGTTCTGAAGAAAGTGATGAAGATGAAGAAGAATTTGAAATCTCACCTGAATCAGAACAATGGGCCCAAAGGTTGGATAATCAATGGGAGTTCCGTTTCAAGCAAAAAGAACCTCCGACTGAAGATAAACTTGTTCAAATAGATGTTGGTGAAGAGGGATCCCCCAAACCAATATTCATCAGTGAAAGTCTTTCAGAAACTGATAAGCAAGACATGATCAAACTTATTCGTGATTACATCGACGTCTTCGCTTGGAGTTATGAAGATATGCCAGGGCTTGATCCACAAATTGCAACTCACAAGCTCAATATCTTGCCGAATGCTAAACCGGTCAAACAACAACAGCGACGATTTCGTCCAGACATTATGGATGCAATTGAAGCTGAAGTTAATAAACTCATGGCCTCCGGGTTTATTAGAGAGGAACAACATCCTGATTGGGTGGCTAACATAGTTCCTGTCCTTAAAAAGACTGACAAGATCAGAGTATGCATAGACTTCCGCGATCTCAATGCGGCATGCCCTAAGGACGAATTCCCTCTACCAATCACTGATGTCATGATCGATAATACCTGTGGATTTGAACGGATGTCATTCATGGACGGGTATTCTGGATACAATCAGATTAAAATGTTTCCAGTCGACGAGAAGCACACTTCTTTCAGAACGCCGATTGGTACATATTGTTATACAGTTATGCCATTCGGTCTCAAGAATGCAGGAGCAACTTATCAACGAGCTATGAGCACTATATTCCGTGAACATCTGCAGAAAACAGTCGAATGCTACGTTGATGATATTGCAGTCAAAAGTCGACAAAAGGAGGATCATATCCAAGATTTGAAGACTATCTTTGATCTAATGCGTAAGCATCAATTAAAGATGAACCCTACTAAGTCCTTCTTAGGTGTCTCTAGTGGTAAATTTCTTGGCTTCGTCATTACCTCTAAAGGTATACACGTGGATCCCGAGAAGATCAAAGCCATCCAAGAGATGCATCCTCCACGTACCTTAAAAGAGCTACGAGGATTTCAAGGAAGGATCGCTTATATCAGGAGATTCATCTCTAATTTGTCAGGACGCTGCAGACCATTCAACAAACTTATGAAGAAAGGTGTCTCTTTTGTCTGGAATGATGAATGTCAGAAAGCATTCTATGATATAAAATAATATCTGATGAGCCCTCCAGTATTGGTACCTCCCATTTCAGGAATTCCATTTCTCCTATATACTCGAGCAATGAGTCATTCATTGGGTGCATTACTTGCTCAAAAGAATCAAAATGGCCATGAACAAGCCATCTACTATCTCAGTCGTACTATGACCGGAGCTGAACCTCGATATTCACCGGTCGAAAAAGAATGTCTAGCCTTGATGTTCGCTGTTCAGAAGACACGACATTATATCATTGGCCAGACTATTCATGTCATCTTCAGGATCAATCCTATACGGATCATGATGAAGAAACCCAGTGTTTTGAATTCTCGGTTAGCTAACTGGGGAATCCTACTAGCTCAGTATGACATGCATTATATTCCTCAGAAATCAGTCAAAGGACAAGCTTTAGCCAATTTTCTGGCTGCTCATTCAATTCCAGAAAATTCAAAACTCTATGACGAAATTCCAGATGAGGTCTTAGATTCAAACCAAATTGCTGAAGAAGATCCTACTTGGCGTCTATTCTTTGATGGAGCTTCAAGGATAGGTCCTAATGGTGATATTGTCGCTGGAGTTGGAATCGTTCTTGTATCGCCAGAAGGTCTTGCTATCCAAAGAGCTTATTCTCTCGACCAGCCGTGTTCAAACAACGTAGCTGAATACAATGCATTGCTTATTGTCTTCAACTCGCTAAGCATCTGAATATTCAACATTTGGAGGCGTACGGAGACTCTAAACTCATTGTCAATCAGATAAGGGGGACTTATGAAGTTCGCCATCAAGATCTGGTTCCTTATCATAGATCAGCTATATCTATGGCTTCTTCGTTTGAAGTCACGTCTTCGAGAAGGACGACAGTGGACCACGTCCAAATGTAGAAAAGGATGATAATGATCTTCCTTAATATGAAGCAGAATATGAAGGGTGTTTGAGTTTCTTATTTAAGCATGCGAAACCAGAGATTCTGGGTTCGATCCCCAACAGAGTCGCCAATTTGTTTTCCATAAATAAATTCACTTTATTTATTGTGTTTCTGGAAAAATTACAACTGTGGGAATCTGATCTAGAAGATGATCACTTTATCCCTTGGACTATGCGAAGAAGAAAAGCTCTCAAAATTTTGACAGTAGATAACTATGTATCTGTACAATGAATGAGAAAAAGAACTCTATTTATAGAGTCAAAAATAAAACTGAAAAGATAACTGTCTTCACAGCCTGTGCTTAGTTGAAAATCACGCAGGATTTAACATACGCAAGGTTGTGAGAAGTTACTAGACGTGGCCTGTAACTGTTGGACACATGGCGATCATGCATGAGTCGTGTGCAAGTTACAGGATACGCAGGTGAGAGATCAGTGGCATGGCTGCCACGTACTCCAATTTGATGAAATCCACGTAGACTTTGTTGAAGACGAAATCCACGCAGATTCGGAGTAGAAAGCTTCAAAATCCACGCAAACTTGGGGCAGGAAGCTTCAGGATCCACGCAGACTCGAGGCAAAAAGTTTCAAAATTCACGCAGACTTGAGAAAGAAAACTTCAGAATCCATGCAAACTTGAGATGAAGATCTCACAATACACGCAGACTTGAGATAAGACTACCAGCTGTCTCAATTTGGTGTGCCTCGACTGACACAAAATCTCTGACAGTGATTGCTTTGTCAGTCGTATTAAATGACAAGAAACTCTTTTGGTACGCCAACTTGACGAAGGCTGAGTCTTGCTGAAGAAGATTTTGAAAAGTCACGCAATAGTCAGCTGTGATCTCTCGAGTTCCGTGCATACGTGGCATACGAAGAGACATTCTTCGACTGTCGTGCTGTCAGTCATAATGACTCTCTGACAAATGATGAGCTGTCTCTTCAGCGTGATTTGTAAATATTGTCCTGATCAACTGAGCGTGACTTTTGACTCTGTCTTGATCAACTCAGCGTGACTTTTGACTCTGTCCTGATCAACTCAGCGTGACTGTCATTTTTAAGGCCTACAATATATATTATGTATATATACACACACTCTCTCTCCTAACACCTACACACACCACCTCACCCCCTCCACCTCACAGCACTCTTTTCTCCCACCAAAACCGACCTCTCTCTCTCTCCCTCTCTCTAAATGTCTCTCACTCTCTTTATATTATATATATACACACCCATATCATCCTCTCTCTTTCTCTCAACAAAACACAACACACTCTCACCACTCCCCTCCCTCTCGACCGACAGCTCCCCACCCCCTCACGTACACCACCACCACCACTGTGAAATCCACCACCCTCTCCTCCTTCCTCCTCCTCACAACTCCATCACCAACTCCATCACCAACACCACAAGCAACATCATCACCACCATCTTCTCCATAACCATGCACCACCACCACTCCCATACCATCTTCACCACCACCACTCAAACCACCACCACCCCGTACCCTCCCTGGCGACGTGCCGCCGCACGCTGCCACACCACGCTGCCGCAGCAGTAGTTGCAAACAGCAGCAGCAGCATGCAGCAGTGGCTGCCGTGCCACCCCGCGCGTGCGCATGAGCGATGGCCGTGCGCCACCACGTGGCCGGCCCGATCCCGCAAGCTCCCCATACCTCCGGCAAACCCGGGCGACCACCCCGGAAGAGTCTTCGGCCTCTCCGACGTGTGAAACACATGATTCGTACATTTTGAACGAGATCCCGTCGGCGCGCGCGAGTTTTGAACTCGAAAGTGGCGCCCCGTCGCAGCAACTTCGCGCACATTTTTCGGTAGATCCGACCGTTGGATCGATGATTTCTTTGCTCCATCTCAATCTCGGTATATCCATCTTCACTCCCCTTAATTTTTGTCTGTTAATTTCGTCGTTTGATACCTCAAAACTGGCCACCAAATTGACGTTTTAAATTGAACTACTTTTGGACAGTTTCGTGATGCCAACTTTGCGGGTTCGTATCTTCGTCGTCGCAGCTCCGGTTGGCACGCTACTAATTCCTGTGCGCAGCTAGTATAACCATCTTCCTGTCTCCTTTAGGTTTCGTTTCATTATAAGCACGTTCGGTTGGTCGAATTCGACGCCAAAGTTGGCCGTCCAAATTCTTTAATTTGAACTGGTTAAATTCCATTTTTGAACCTGGGACTCCGGATTCAATTTCTGACACCACCAGTAGACTCGTGGCGTCGTTCTGGCATATTTTCATATAAAATTTGCTTGATTTGGAGAACGTGGGCCCTGGCACGTATTTCGGTACAAAGCGGGTCCCACTTTTCGAGTCAACGGGTCACTTTGAGATCGGCTCATCGGAATCCAATTCCGGATATACCGTTGAGTTCGTATCGTCATTCTGGACTCGTTGACATATAATTTGCTGAGTTTTGAAGATATTTGCTCCGGCACGTATTTCGGTGCAAACCGGATACCAAGTGTCCGCGTCAACGTATCATTTTGAGATCGGCACATCGGAATCCTATTTCGGACATACCGTTGGGTTTGTATCATCATTCTAGATTTGTGGACATATAATTTGCTAGGTTTTATAGATTTCTATCCCGACACGTTTTTCGGTACAAAGTGTGTCCAACGACGGACATCATTTTGACCCGAAATTACCGTTTTGCTCCTGTGTCTAAATTAGACTTATGGGTAGACTATCCTAGCTAATTTGACCATTTGGACACGTTGGTGATATTTATTTTATCATCCGACAACATCTGTAGATTTTGCTTTGTATCATCCTTAATTTGTAATTAATTATTTTTCCAAAAATTGTTACTTTCTGTTTTTGAATTTTTATATATATTTTAATTTCTGTAAAAATCTAGAAAAAATTGTATTTAAATGTTATCTTAATTTAGCTAATTTATTATAATTTTTCTAGCATTTATTAAATGCTTTTGGTATTTTATAAAAATAGGAAACAGAACTCATTTCAGTATATTTATGTTTGCTGATTTTTAATAAATATTTATGAAGGTTTATAAATTCTAGAAAAATTAGTATAAATTTTTATAATTAACAAGGATCATTTTGGTACTTTATTTTATATATATTTAAGCTTTTTTCTATCTCAAAAATTGTTGGAACTTAGTGTACAGTTTGATTTATTTATTGAGTAGGTACGACTTGCATGTTTTGCGTTGTTTTGAGTTATTGTAGTATTGGACCTCACCCCGCACTAGTGTATAGATCCTAGGAAATTAGTTTGGATATAGTGGCACTCCACATTAGACTTTTATGCTAGGTTCCCACTTGGCTAGTATCCAGTTAGGAGTCGTATCACACCACTAGTGTAATATTTAACATAGCTTAGAACTGAGTTTGTATATCATTATTAACAGGACACCAGGCATCTATATCTTCGTACTAGTATTCTTGTTTTGCTCGAGGCAAGTACATCTACAGACTCATTTACTGTCTTTTAATGCTAGAACATGTATTAACCCTGTTAAAATACTGATCCTTGAGGTAGCAAGTTAAATCTTCACATGTTGTATTACTTTCAGTACCTGCCATGCTTAGGACAGTTCTTATATCTTCATATGCATCTTACTGGTTCTCAGTACATATTTCACTATGCTTTATACTGCTATCAGTACCTATCGTGCTTTATACCGATCCCAGTATCTCTCACATGTTCTATATCGTTCTCATATCTCTTACATGTTTTACTGTTCTCGAATCTCTCACATGTTATATATATGGGTTATGGGGAAACTGAAAGTTGAGTACGTGATCATGCCCCCCTCATAGTAGCGAACGAGGTCGCATTTTATATGCATACCTTGCCGCAGGCCTTTATCTCAAAGCTGTATTTGTACGTATGTACATCTATCGCCTTTACACTTGTACGGAAGTATATTTCATTATGTGCCCCAGCACATTGTACATCTATTGACCGATCATGTACCTGCTACAGTTTTAAATATTACATATACATCTGTCTCTATGACATATGTATCCTTGCCATGATAGATTATGAGTTATACCATGATTCCAGATATGCCATGTTCCCTATGTTACCATGATACTGTGATCCCAGTCGTACCATGAGGCCATGTTTCTAGTATTTCCTGTTTTATAGACTTATCACACCATGTTTCTTGTTGTACATTTCTTTCATTATATGTTCAGTACTTTAGTTGTAGAGGTTGTACTTGCTCCCGTCCTGACAGGATAACGTTGTAGGTTCACTTTTCGAGAAGAAAATGCTATGTGATACATACTATGGCACTGATTTTGAGGACCTGGCCTTAGCTCCAGAAGAGGCCCCAGCGGGGAACCTTGCTTAGATATTTTTCATGTGTTTTGAGACTTAGACTTTGTTTTGAACTTATATTTGATACTGGACTTTGTCTCCAGTTAGATACTTTGGAAGTGTATTATTAAGTCTGTGCTTATGTTACCTTCGCTTATAGATGCTGTGTTGTGATGAACTTTAAATATGATTTTAGAACTGTTAGCTGCTTAGATCCTTTATTGTCTATTCTTAGAACAGCTTACTACGCTTTGACCAAGCGTAGGCTGGACATGGCTCAGCCCGGCCCAACAATTTGGGTAACGGGTCGTGACATATTTTTTTGGCGGGCCATGCAGGTCCAGACTTAAGTTGTTTGGTTACGTTATTGTACCAAACATGCCTGCAATTAGGATCTAGGACAACTTGTTAATACTAGGACAACATTTAGAACACCTAGAGGATTTCTAGGATTGCAACATAGGAGAACTCATCACAGCATAGGACCGTAAGCTATAATTAGCCTCTTGTTTGTATTTCAGTAGGTCAATTTTGACCATGATAGTACCCTTGGGATGACCCCTGAGGATCTCACTCTAATCTTATCTAGTAATCTGTTTTCACCTGTTTTCATTTACTCTTCCTTAATTCATTGTTGGAATTTAATTCCTGATTTTCGTTGTTGACTTTGATCTTGCATCGTGATAAATTTTGTGGATTGAATTGTTATATATCCTGATAAGGTAAACGTCTGCTTTATTTATGGAGTTTAGAATTTATCGCAGCCATATTAGCTGGTATGACAAAAACATAGAGCCTGATTTCGGATATACTATCCTATTCATAGAATTTAGATTTTTCTCGCAGCCATACCGGTTGGCGTGGCGAGGATTCTAGATAACATGATTATAGGGTGTATACCTTAGTTATGACTTTATCGTTTATTGCATATAAGCTTACTGGTGTGGCAAAAATTCTGGCAACATGATTTCAGGAAGGCGTGTATGGTTAACAGATCATGTCTCAACTTGGTTCACTTTGTTATGACCGAATGAGCAAGAATAAATTCTTATCATCATTCTTCCCCGTCTTGATTAACTCTGTTCTATCTACATCTACAACTAGGATTATAGGTTCTCTAGGATTCTCTAATATGATTGCTTTTATGTTATCTTTTGGACATAATTATTTTTGTGTTCCATCTTTCCTATGACCTGACTAAACTCTTTTTCGTTAACCTCTTGGGTAATTCTTCTCGTTATGCATTCCGTTGTCTTCGTACCATTCTTGGAGATTTTTCGATAAACTTTTCCGTCTTGCTTGACCCTTTAACTTGTTTGGACACTGTTATGGATTTGACCCAGTCTTAGGCCTTGTTACCTTCTATTTGATAGACGACCGAAATAGCCAGACCTTGTTAACTGATTTTGTAGTATAACTATAAATGTATGGTATGATTGTGATAAGTACTTTTCCTAGGGATTGGTTAGATTAAGCTTATAGGACAAGTATGGGTGACTGACTGTAGCAGACTTGGAAACCATTAAGAACGATTGTATTGATAGTATGACTTGAGGATAGGGTATCTAATATAGAATAATGAGATATTATATTGTTGTGACTATGGATTGAGAACTAGAATCTTGTGCTTAGCAGTTTGAGGATTTAACATTTGTAGAATTTTGGTTGGTTATCTATAGCTAATTACATGTGATTAGAGGGTAGATCGATATGTGGAATGATATAGAATAAGTTAGAATGGGATATAATATTGCGTACGAGATCGAAAAGATACCAGTTAAAAAGACAAGGAACAAGACAAAGACATATGTACTTTGATAATTAATAAATCAGGAGTTTTGAAATCGAGAATTTATATTCGGAGGACTTGTTGAGTAAAAAGAAGAAGGCTCTACGCCAAGGATAGAAATCGAACGTATGATTTCAAGGAGAAACTGTAGGAAAGGATTGACGACAAATGATGCTAAGGAACTGTGGATTGATAGAATATGGATACTTAGGATGTGATAAGGAAATCAAGTATTTACAATTGAGGTTGGAAATATGATTGATGATTAAGCATTTTAGGCTTATAAACATACCCAGAGAATAACCTATAGTTTAGGGTATACATAAAAGTTTCATGTTAGTATGGAAGATTTTAAAGGATATATGACGTAGTTTATGATAGAAGGACCTTTGTTGAACCTGAACCAAAAAGATTGTAAAGAGAAACGGAAGAGATGATTTCAAGGGTAGCAGTTTGAGTATCGTAGCCAGAGTAGCTACATGTTATAGTTTGACCGGTTGGATGATTTTTAATTTCGAGGACGAAATTCTTGTAAGGTGGGTAGGATGTAAGCCCCCTGAATTTCAGGGCTATTTTAAAATTTTCTAAATAAATTATTTTCGATAAGTGTTTTATTATTTAATTGTTTTTTATCATTAATGTACCTTTTCGTGACTTTGACTTCTGGAGCGTCAGGGATACCAATCTCTGTAAACTCTCTTTACGAGTTTTGAAGTAGACAAGATTATCTTCATTTTGATATATCATGTCCCACTTGAATTCGTTCCCTTGTGCTCTTTTTGTATCGCACAACTTCGGGTCAACTTAGACCAATTAATCGTTGAATAATTATTTCCACTTTTATTTTTTATCTTCGTTTGCACGTCACCGTGACTTTTAATTTAGGAGCACCAGACCAGTCGTTTTCTTAGAAGCAACTTCTCATGAATGATCTACTCGAGACGCTCTCCACCCATGACCTTCGTGTCCCACTCAGACACTCCATTTTGTGCTTCATTTTCTTCACACAACTTTCGGGTCAATTTAGGCTAATTTATTTTCTACCGTAAAACCTGATTTAATTTCCAATTTAATTTCGGGACCCGACATTGATCCAACCTAGTCGACCCAAAATTTGGACGTGGCCCACATGAAGCCTACTACCCACATGACGCTTGTGTCCCATTTATTTGAATCTCCGTATGTTACTTATTTACCCATGATTTTAATCCCTATTTTAATTTAATTATTGCACCCGGTCCGATTTTGACCCGACCCGGCTCGATCGAACCCGAACCCAAGCTCCCTGTTGTCCTCTCATGACTGTCCAAGTACCCCATATAATTTTTCTATTTTTCCATTTTGAAAATATCTTTCTCTCTCCACTTTACAAATATATATATATATATATATATATATATATATATATATATAAATATATATACACACACACTCTCTCTCATAACACCTACACACACCACCTCACCCCCTCCACCTCACAGCACTCTCCCCCCCAAAACCGACCTCTCTCTCTCCTCTCTCTAAATATCTCTCACTCTCTCTCTCTCTTTATATTATATATATAGACACCCATATCATCCTCTCTCTTTCTCTCAACAAAACACAACACACTCTCACCACTCCCCTCCCTCTCGGCCGACAGCTCCCCACCCCCTCACGTACACCACCACCACCACCACTGTGAACTCCACCACCCTCTCCTCCTTCCTCCTCCTCACAACTCCATCACCAACTCCATCACTAACACCACAAGCAACATCATCACCACCATCTTCTCCATAACCATACACCACCACCACCCCCATACCATCTTCACCACCACCACTCAAACCACCACCACCCCGTACCCTCTCCGACGATGCGCCGTCGTACGCCGCCGTACCACGCCGCCGCAGCAGCAGCATGCAGCAGTGGCTGCCGCGCCACACCGCACGCGCGCATGGGCGATGGCCGTGCGCCACCACGTGGCCGGCCCGCCCCCGCAAGCTCTCCACGCCTCCAGCGAACCCGGACGACCACCCCGGGAGAGTTTCCGGCCTCCCCGACGTGTGAAACACACGATTCGTGCTTTTGAACGAGATCCCGTCGGTGCGCGCGAGTTTTGAACTCGAAAGTGGTACCCCATCGCAGCAACTTCGCGTTCATTTTTCGGAAGATCCGACCGTTGGATCGGCAATTTCTTCGCTCCGTCTCAATCTCGGTATATCCATCTTCACTCCCCTCAATTTTTGTCTGTTAATTTCGTCGTTTGATACCTCAAAACTGGCCACCAAGTTGACGTTTTAAATTGAACTGCTTTTGGACAGTTTCATGACGCCAACTTTGCGGGTTCGTATCTTCGTCGTCGCAGCTCCGGTTGGCACGCTACCAGTTCCTGTGCGCAGCTGGTATAACCATCTTCCTGTCTCCTTCAGGTTTCGTTTCATTATAAGGACGTTCGGTTGGTCGAATTCGACGCCAAAGTTGGCCGTCCGAATTCTTTAATTTGTACTTGTTAAATTCCATTTTTGAACTCGAGACTCCGGATTCAATTTCTGACACCACCAGTAGACTCGTGGTGTCGTTCTGGCATGTTTTCATCTAAAATTTGCTAGATTTGGAGAACGTGGGCCCTGACACGTATTTCGGTGCAAAGTGGGTCCCACTTTTCGAGTCAATGGGTCACTGTGAGATCGGCTCATCGGAATCCAATTCCGGATATACCGTTGAGTTTGAATCGTCATTCTAGACTCGTTGACATATAATTTGCTAAGTTTTGAAGACATTTGCTCCGGCACGCATTTCGGTGCAAACCGGATACTAAGTGTCCGCGTCAACGTATCATTTTGAGATCGGCACATCGAAATTCTATTTCGGACATACCGTTGGGTTCGTATCATCATTCTGGATTCGTGGACATATAATTTGCTAGGTTTTGTAGACTTCTATTTCGACACATTTTTCGGTGCAAAGTGTGTCCAACAACGGACATCATTTTGACCCAAAATTACCGTTTTGCCCCTGTGTCTAAATTGGACTTATGGGTAGGCTATCCTAGCTAATTTGACCGTTCTGGACACGTTGGTGATATTTATTTTATCATCCGACAACATCTGTAGATTTTGCTTTGTATCATCCTTAATTTGTAATTAATTATTTTTCCAAAAATTGTTACTTTCTGTTTTTGAATTTTTATATATACTTTAATTTCTGTAAAAATCTGGGAAAAATTGTATTTAAATATTATGTTAATTTAGCTAATTTATTATAATTGTTTTAGCATTTATTAAGTGCTTTTGGTATTTTATAAAAATAGGAAAACAGAACTCATTTTCAGTATATTTATGTTTGCTAATTTTTAATAAATTTTTATGAAGGTTTATAAATTCTAGAAAAAATAGTATAAATTTCTATAATTAACAAGGATCATTTTGTTACTTTATTTTATATATATTTAAGCTTTTTGTCTATCTCAAAAATTATTGGAATTTAGTGTACAGTTTAATTTATTTATTGAGTAGTTACGACTTGCATGTTTTGCGTTGTTTTGAGTTATTGTAGTATTGGACCTCACCCCGCACTAGTGTATAGATCCTAGAAAATTAGTTTGGATATGGTGGCACTCCACATTAGACTTTTATGCTAGTCCCCACTTGGCTAGTATCCAGTTAGGAGTCGTGTCACACCACTAGTGTAATATTTAACATAGCTTAGAACTGAGTTTGTATATCATTATTGACAGGACACCAGGCATCTATATCTTCATACTAGTATTCTTGCTTTGCTCGAGGTAAGTACATCTACAGACTCATTTACTGTCTTTTAATGCTAGAACATGTATTAACCCTGTTAAAATACTGATCCTTGAGGTAGCAAGTTAAATCTTCACATGTTGTATTACTTTCAGTACCTGCCATGCTTAGGACAGTTCTTATATCTTCACATGCATCTTACTGGTTCTCAGTACATGTTTCACTATGCTTTATATTGCTATCAGTACCTACCGTGCTTTATACCGATCCCAGTATCTCTCACATGTTCTATATCGTTCTCGTATCTCTTACATGTTTTACTGTTCTCGTATCTCTCACATGTTATATATATGGGTTATGGGGAAACTGACAGTTGAGTACGTGATCATGCCCCCCTCATAGTAGTGAGCAAGGTCGTATTTTATATGCATACCTTGCCGCAGGCCTTTATCTCAAAGCTGTATTTGTATGTATGTACATCTATCGCCTTTACACTTGTACGAAAGTATATTTCATTATGTGCCCCAGCACATTGTACATCTATTGACCGATCATGTACCTGCTACAGTTTTAAACATTACATATACATCTGTCTCTATGACATATGTATCCTTGCCATAATAGATTATGAGTTATACCATGATTCCAGATATGCCATGTTCCATATGTTACCATGATACTGTGATCCCAGTCATACCATGAGGCCATATTTCCAGTATTTCCTGTTTTATAGACTTATCATACCATGTTTCTTATTGTACATCTCTTTCATTATATGTTCAGTACTTTAGTTGTAGAGGTTGTACTTGCTTCCGTCCTAACAGGATAACGTTGTAGGTTCACTTTTCGAGAAGAAAATGTTATGTGATACATACTTTGGCACTGATTTTGAGGACCTGGCCTTAGCTCCAGAAGAGGCCCCAGCGGGGAACCTTGCTTAGATATTTTTCATGTGTTTTGAGACTTAGACTTTGTTTTGAACTTATATTTGATACTGGACTTTGTCTCCAGTTAGATACTTTGGAAGTGTATTATTAAGTCTGTGCTTATGTTACCTTCGCTTATAGATGCTGTGTTGTGATGAACTTTAAATATGATTTTAGAACTGTTAGCTGCTTAGATCCTTTATTGTCTATTCTTAGAACAGCTTACTACGCTTTGACCAAGCGTAGGCTGGACATGGCTCGGCCCGGCCCAACAATTTGGGTAACGGGTCGTGACAGCATATGCGGCTGGAAAAGACGGGATATATGCGGCTGGAGATGAAGGGTCTCGTACGGCTCAAGATGGCGGGCGCATATGCGGCTGCGGAAGAGCAACGCTATGCGGCTGAGAGGGGGCAGGAGCTTATGCGGCTGGGAATGGAGGGAAATCTTATGCGGCTAGAATGAGCTGAGTCCCATGCGGCCAAGGAGGGAAAGTCTATGCGGCTAGGAATAACTGGGTCTCATGCGGCCAGGGAGACGGGGGCATATGCGGCTTGGAATTCAAATCCATGTGGCTCGGGGGAAATTAGGAGCTCATGCGGCTGAAGAAGAAATGGGCCTTATACGGCTGAAGGGGGAATGGGCCTTATGCGGTTGGAGGGGAAATGGACCTTATGCGGCTGAAGGGGGAATGGGCCTTATACGGCTGGAGGGGGAATGGGCCTTATGCGGCTGGATAAGGCTGAGTCTCATGCGGCTGGAATGAGTCCATGCGGCTCAAGGGTTCAGGGCACATGCGGCAAGGGAACCATATGCGGCTCGGGGGAAAGGGAGCATATGTGGCTGAAAGAAGAACTTGCCGCATAAAGGCTATGCCACTAAGTTCACCCAGCAAAGAATCATACGGCATGGAATTGTTCTTCTTCTCTATTCTTCCGAGAAGAAGAACCATGCAACCATGGCTTTCAAGCTTCATAAAACCTTCATCCAGAGTCCAAATCCGAACTTCTATGGGTCAAAATAGAGCAGAATGAAATTCTCTACAAAATGGAACCATCAGAACTTGTTAATAACAATATTAAATAGATCAAAACCCAAGAAAATCCAAAAATACAATAAACTTAGATCTACATAAATTTAGCCATGGAATTTAAAAATGTCAAGTACTAAAGTGGGTTAGAATGCTATGAAGAAGAGAATAGAACAATAAAATTTAGGTTCCTCCATGAAGCAAGATACACTTGCCTAAGCTCTCCCTCTCTCTCTCAGGTAGGTAAGGAGTTAATGGTAGGGAAGAAGAAGAGTAAATGAGGAGAGAAGGAGGGGAATGGGTTAATAAATGGGGATGGTGGTAGTAGGTAAGGGTTCTCCCCTTGGTTCGTGATGAACCAAGGCAAACCAAGCCTAGCCGTACCAACCCAAAATAAACTAAGCCATAAAATGCCAAGATAAGCCAAGCAAGGAATCATGCAATACAAGATAAAATACGTATACGTATTCCAAAATACGTAATACGAACAACATGCATTACAGTAGCGAAGAGGAAGAACAGAACGTTGACAGAAATGATGAACTCAATGCTGCTAACTACGGATCTTTCTAAATGCTACTGGAGAGAAGCTGCATTGACGGCCACTTTTATTCTAAATAGAGTGCCGTATGCAACTTCGGACGTAACTCCTCATGAACTCTGGTTCAAAGTCAGACCTAACTTGAATGTTATTCGAGTGTAGGGGTGTCTGGCTTATGTGAAGCTTCCATATCTGAAGATTCAGAGGCTGGGGACAAGGACTATGAAGACGATCTTCTTGGGGTATGCCGAAAAGAGTGATGCTCGGAGATTTCTTGATATTGTGTCAAATCATATCATCGAATCTCGCGATATTGAATATTTTGAAGACAAGTTTGCAAGGCACAAGAATATTGTTCTAACGGATATTCCGGAGAATGGTGAAGGTGCAAAGGAGACTAAGATCTTCAATGAGCCAGTTGTCCAAGATGAAGTTGTTGCTGAGGAGACAACGATTGAACTAGAACTCGCTGAGCCGTCGTTGAAGCGAGCGAGGAGGCCGAAGAACTTCGGAGATGACTTTATCACCTATCATGTGGAAGCAGATCCGCTTACCTATGATGAGGCAATGAAGATCAGAGATGCTATTTTCTGGAAGGAGGCGATAGATAATGAAATTGAATCAATCACCTCCAATAACACTTGGGTGTTGGTTGATTTACCTGAAGGAGCAAAACCTGTCGGATGCAAGTGGACCTTCAAGAAGAAGATGAAAGCTGATGGAACCATTGACAAGTTCAAGGCCAAGCTAGTAGCAAAGAAGTTTTCTCAGAAGCATGGATCGACTACTTTGACACATATGCTCCAGTAGCCCCGATAACCACCATCAGAATATTGATTGCTCTCGTAGCGATACATAAGATGGTGATACATCAGATGGATGTGAAAACGATAATCCTGAATGGTGAGCTGACCGAAGAGATCTACATGCAACAACCAGAAGGGTTTGTCGTCAAAGGTCTTGAAGATAAAGTATGTAAGTTGGTAAAATCTCTGTACGGTTTAAAACAAGCTCCCAAAATATGGCATGAGAAGTTTGACAAAGTCATAAGGTCTACAGGGTCAGTGAAACAGACAAGTGTGTCTATACAAAGTTTGCTGACGGAAGAGGAGTCATCATTTGTCTATACGTGGACGATATGCTAATCCTAGGTACGGATATAAGATATGTCACGGAGACAAAGAAGTTCCTCTCGACGAAGTTCAGTATGAAGGACTTGGGGGATGCTGATGTTATCTTGGGACTCAAGATCATCCGGACAGACTCTGGAATAGCGCTGTCACAGTCTTATTATGTTGAGAAGTTGATCACTCGTTACGGATATCAGGATCTTCCAGGAATCGATACGCCGTACAGGTGTGATCTGAAGCAGAAGCCTAATTCAGGGGAAAGCGTCAGGCAGCTGGAGTATGCAAGCGTAATCGAGAGTTTGATGTATGCTACTACTGCCATAATGCCTGACATAGCTTTCGTCGTGGGAATGCTGAGTCATTTCACGAGCAACCCAGGAAATGAGCACTAGAAAGCTGTGAAACTGGTTATGAGATATCTCAAAAAGACTCAGACATATCCACTGCACTACAGCAAAAATCTGCCGATAGTAGAAGGCTTCAGTGATGCCAACTGGTGTTCAGAAGTGGAGAGCGAGAGGTCCACAGGTGGATACATTTTCACAATGGGTGGAGCTGCTATATCGTGGAAATCGAAGAAGCAGACTATACTCTCGCGGTTATCTATGGAATCTGAGTTCTTTGCACTTGATACCGCAGCGGAGGAAGCAGAATCGCTTCGGGAGCTCATGTATGATCTTCCAGTGGTTGGGGCACAAATATCGGGGATACCGATATACTGCGACAACCAGGCGACTACGGCGGTGGCATCAAATGACCTCTTCAACGGGAAGAAAAGGACTGTACGGTTGAAGCACAAGGCAGTACACGATCTCATCAAGAGGGGTGTAATTATAGTGATTGATGTTCGGAGTCAGGAGAACCTGGCGGATCCTTTCACCAAGGGCCTCAAGTACTAGCTGGTCGATGACACAGCTTGTAAAATGGGCTTGAAGGCATTCTGATATTGTGTTATTACATTCCTACCATAAAGTTTTATGCTATTAGTTCAAAGAGAAATCTACTAGGCATCTAGCTTTTGGTTCAAGAGAGGACTATTAACCAGAAGAATATCTGGAATGGTGGGTACTTGTCCTCTGTGACATGGAGAGGTTACGGACCTACAACCACTGTTGTCTACTATTGTTTTCTGCGAAAAACGGATCATGTGGAAAGGTTGGCCTAAATGTCTTAATGAGTTCTCAGGCAGAGTGAATGCCTGGAAGTGCTTTACAGGAAGCACGGTAGCATAGCACTACAAGGAGTGTAACTCCATGCTATAGTGGGGTGACTCCACCATGAGGTTCCCGGTTAGGGGTAATGCCTCGGCTTTGTGAGCCAAGTCACAGCGGAGTAGCACCGCAAATAGGCAGGTAGCCTAATGCTGTATGATAATCGTAATAAAGAGAGGTAGACAGCACTACAAAGAGGACGATGTCCTCATGTTACAGTGGCATAACACTACGAAGAGGTACCAGGTAGGGTAAAGCCTCGGCTTCGCGAGCCATGTCATAGCGGCGTAACACCGCACGGAAGCGCAAGGCTTCATGCTGGGTAGTTTGGTACTACAAAGAGGTTTGTGACCTCATGCTACAGTAGTATGACAGTACGATGAGGTACCCAGGTGGGGTAATGTAAAACCCCTAAATTTTTACTTTTTTTTTAAAATTTTGGTACTGAATTAAAATTTTGTATTGTACGTCGCGTAGTCGTATTTTACGTCGCTCACGAAATTTTATTTTTCGTAATTGCTCGACGAGTGCGAATATATGTGCGAGCGTACATATTTTTAGAAAAAACATTTTTTCTTATTTTTATAGTTTCAAAATATATATAATAAGTATTTTAGTTATCGTTCCAAAATTTCAAATTTGTTATTTTATTTATAAAGCCTTTTTACATAGTTATAATAATAAATAAAAATTTTTCTATAAAAAGGTATAATAGAAAAGTATATTTATGTAAATATCATTTGGACATACATATATAATTAGTAAATATTTATTGAGTTTAATTGTAAATAATAATGTATTTTCGAAATTATTATACTAGTATTTTTGGAAAATATATTTGGAAGTTATTGTAGCCATTTAAATCTTGATTTGATTTTTGGAATTATTCAAATAGTTAAATATTTGAAAATTTTGATTTATCCTATTTGATTTTAAACTAAAATTTAATTTGATTTAAATTAAATTTGTATTTGGAATTGGATTTGATTGCTTTTAAATTTAAACTACGAATTATCTATTTTGGGGTTTAAAATATTCCTAGTCCATATCTAAGTGGGAATTCCTAAATCCTATAAATAGACAGGTACTCCTCCACATTATTCATCCACAAATTCCACAACTAAAAATTTGTGCATCGTGTCTGTGCCCGTGTTTCCCCCACCCAATATTTTATTCCATTACACATACATTGCTTATCTCCTCCGTGTCGACAACCCGACACGGCAACCTCCAATCCCTAGTTTCTAACATAATCCTAACTCAACCAATCACCCAATTCCCGGTCATCCTGTCGACCTCGCCACAGCCACCTTCGCCCCGTCGCCATCATTCACCACCGGAACTCCCCTGCAATCACCTGGACAGCCACCACCACCTCCTTCTGAACTCCGACCCGCCTCCCGTCCATAACCCGACTTCCTGCTAAAGCCACTCCCGTCTCCACCGTCATCACCATCAACGCCACCCGCCAACATCATGGTCGCCACCACCACCCAACACCAAGCAACCCCATCACGGCCATCGCCGAGCACCCCAGTATCCGGCCACCGCCACCACATCCCAAAAAGAAACAACAAGAGAAAACCCAAAGTCCTCACCTAATTTTTGGCCTCATCCCGGCGACTGCCGTATCGGCGAACCCCTCCGAGTGTCGTTCCCTCCCTCCTTAGGCCGGAGTCGAACCTCTCCCTCTGAGCACCATCCGCAGACGAGCTCCGCCGAAATCCTCCGACAGGCCTCCTCGACCGGTCGCCCTCTCCCCGCCGGTGCCCTAGCCGCTCGCCTCCGGCCACTGTGCCGCCTACGAACCCTCCGCTCCTATGCCGTAGCCCCACGACCGACCGCCCGAACGCCTCTCACGCAACTCCTCACTCCTTTCGCCCTGCGCCTCCGCGAGCGCGCCGCCGGTCGCGCCAGTCCGCCGACGGACTCCGACCGAGAAACCCTCCGCACCTCTTTGCCGCTGACCTCTCCGCTTCTCTCTCTGTCAGCCTCCACACCCCTCTCCGCCGTAGCCCCGAGCGCCACCCGCTCTCCGGTCTCCCGTTTCGCGCGCGTGAACCCTAGCTCTGCTGGCCGGAAAACCCATCTCTCTCTCCCATAGCCTCAGTCCTCCCCTCCTCTTTCTCTTTTTCTTTTTCGTTTCTCACTCTCTCTCTTAAGTTTTAGGAACAGTTAAGTATTATGATATTTTATTATTATTATTATTATTATTATTATTATTAATATTATTATTATTAGGATATTTATTATTAGTATTAATTATTCTTGCTATTTTGTTTTTATTATTATTTAGTATTATTATCACTATTAATTATTTTTGGTTATTTTGTGTTGCTAGTTTCTGTTGAGTTCTTTAGCTTCTTTTATTATTGCTATTACTAATATTATTATTGTTATTATTATCTTAGTACTTTTGTTTTATTATATATATTTCTGTAACAAAAAGGTAGTAGTAACTTAACTCTTCATATAATTTCAAATTTGGTACTTAGCCCTAAAGTGATTTTCTGGATTTTCAAGGTATTTGTCAAAAAATATTTTTTTGGCTCACAAAAATATTGTTGTTGCAGATTTTCTATTTAATTAAGAAATAGTTTTTAACTTATAAATTATAATGTAGCCGAAAACGAATTTCTGGACTTTAAGTATTTTTCTTATAAATATTTAGACTCAGAAAAACTATTTTTTTTAATTATTATTTTCGAAAATCATATATAATTATCCATTTATTTTTTATTTTCCTTCCACCCAAGACCAACCCCATTATTCCTATATTCTCTCAAATTCAAGCCTACCTTAAGTCGAACCTAACTAAATTGACCGTCCTGGACCCAATAGAACCGTCCGTGTCATCGTCCGAGATCACCTTGCATAGTGGTTGCACCGAAGTCGCAGTTTATGCCAGCTTGATTATTGAAGCACACCAGGTGACACATCAGGCAAGATACCTTGCCTTTACTGTTTAATTTCTTGCTCAATATCATGCATGCTCTTTCTTTATGTGGTTCTTTTAAAATTATATATATGCAAATTATTATATTTTATGCAATTAGCTTAGAGTTAAGGGACCACCGTATGTTTAGTGTATCTCATAAACTGTTACGATGTGCCACGGATTGTGTGTGAGCTGCGAGTCGCATATAGCTTCGGACTTGCGTATCGACCGTACATCGGTGCGTAAAGGCCGTACGTTAGGATGTAACTGCTAATAGATTTTTATAGAAGACTTGGCAGTTATTAAGGATTAAACAGTATCGTGGAGACGACGCATGTGTAGTATCATGGGGAGGGAGGAAGACAGTTATTAGCGTAGGGACTACATGTTCAGTACACACATAGATTTGGGCCGATAGTGTCTCGTATGAGCGCTACTTACTGTCCCGGGGCCGATAGTTCTCGTATGAGAGCTACTTTCTGCCCATGGTCGATAGTGTCTCTTATGAGCGCTACCTACTACCACTCTCTCTCCATCTATGCTGAACACCTAAGCTCCTGCGTAGAACGTTGTCTTCTCAAAGTATATATCACATAAAATGGTTAGGAACCTTACGCATGTATATTTTCTATTGAACTCTTATTATTCAGTTTATGGCATGATATTATGTGTCTTGTTACGTCCCTCTGAGGACCTGGTATTTTCCCAGGTGTGTGTGTTTCGTGGTTTCTTGCAGGTGCTATAGCTAAGGCCATTTCTTCCTTCGTGATGATTGCTCTTGGACTCGTCATTTGCTCTCGCTTGCTAAATTCTTTCCTTATATATTTTTCTATATTTAAATTAGTTGGTAGTGGACCTTGTCTCCGCCCAACTATTGTGTACATGACAAACTCAAAAATTGTTTTTATATCATTATTTATTTCGTGGATGAGATTTAGTGTCTTGGCTTTCTACATTTACAGCTTATGTATACATACGATGGTCCATATACTTCGTATGTATACAGCTGGCATGATTACGTTCTAGTCCTACGTATTTTGGGACTGGGGCGTTACATGTTTTTGTGGTGGCCTATGCAGGTCAAGTTTGCCGATTCGGTTACATGACTGTACCGAACGGGCCTGCAATATAGGATTAGAGTCTAGAATCTCATTCACCTACTTGACATCCTTTCTTGACTTCAAATTTCGAACTCTCGTTCGACCTCCTTGAATTGCATCTTGCTTGACTTCTTCTACCGTAAATTTCTTAGTTTCGTGTTTAGTAAGATGACTACAATAGTATATGCCCATAGGTTAAACACATGGCTAGATAGATTGCATTGACAATTAATATCCATTAAGGTTATATTTGAGTATAAAGACATTTATTTTTCCTACAGATATGATCATAGGGATTAGTTAATTCCAAGTTGGGTAGTAGCATATTACCGCCATCAAAGGATAGTTGAAATTTTATTTTAAATTTACAAGGTGGTATACACAAGAGGATAGCTAGATCGAGAAAGCAGATTTTTTTTATGAATTTTGAAACTGTGAAATAGTTATATTGTGACACTTGATTTACGGTTAACTTAAGTTGGGATTGTAATATGATAGAGTTTATCTCGAGATTATTTAAAGAGTTTAAATTATAATTTTCTAGACGACTAGAGAGATGAAAGTTTAGAAGGGAGAGAACTTGAGGTTTTAAATTGTGCGTACGATTTATAAAGTTTATTAAATTTTAAAGAGATGATGGAAAAATTTTGTTTAAATTTTTTGGAAGATATCGACTTTGAAGGAAAAATTCAAATTTTAAATTTTGTCCTATGATCTATGATTTATAGAGTTATTTAAATTTCGAGTTTAAAGCCTTGATTATGGATATTTAAATTTTAGAAAAAAAAGGTATGTTCATTTAGCGATATAAAAGGACTATTTCGAGATTGATTAGAGATTTAAATTAAACTTGACAGTCTAAGATAATTGGTAATTGTGGCGGAGTATCTTGAAAATTTTATTGAAAAACTTCGAGGAACTTGAAATTTAGATTAGATCATATTGGTAGAGGACCAAGAAGCAAGGAAGGTCACCCTAGTGAGATAGAAGTATTGTACATTAGATTGCCATGCCACCTATGATTATGATATTGCATATACACAAGTATAGTTAGTCATCGACCAAACCGATGAACATATCTTTTGACTTACTCGACCTTCCCTCAATTCTAGATCTTTTGTCATGACCATCTAATCATTTGAAACTTGAGAAATGATTAGATTGTTCCTTAATTATACTCCATCTAAGTGGCTATCATATCTCTAGAAATTGTATGCCTAACTTATTTTACCTTTGATCTACTAGAAACCGAATTATCTTTATTTCATGCTTTAACTTGGTCATTTATTTTTAATCATTATCTCATGAACTCCCACTTTTTATTTAAATTCTTTTGTGTGTCCTTTATCGTGACTTGAATATTTGGAGCACAATACTAGACTTTTTCATCCAACAAATCCCATATACAAGACCTACACGAACCCACCTTCATGTAGGTATATCACGTGCCACTAAAATACGTCTCCTTGTATTCTATTTTCATGATATGACTTTGGGTCATAAGAGACTAAACTATAACCTTTACCATGAAACCAATATACTTTCTAACTATAGATGAGACTCGACCTCGACTCAATTCTTTCGACCCGATATATGACTTTGTTCTACTTAAGTCCTTACATGCTTAACCTTATATTTTATCTTGATTGCTGGACCTATCACACCATTAGTTTAATTCTTGTAAGTTGAGTAGAATATCTCATGACCTAACCAACATTTTTGTGGACCACATTGATAGGTTCACTTGGACCATAGAATTCAATAGACCCTAACTTATCTAGTCAACCAAGCCGACTGCATAGGCCCAAATTTTGGGCGAAACTTAGATTTTATAAGATCTTGGACTAATTGATTTCTTTCATCATTACCCTTTACTTATTATTTTAATTACCTATGATGCTAAAATAGCTTAGTTTTGCAAGCGTATTCTTTATCAAGCTTGATCATGACATATGTTTTATTGGGTCGCTCCCACTAACATATTGTCTAATCAGAACCGGTACATGATGGTCTGATCAACCGAGTGCACTTTGGTTCGCTTTTATCTATCGTCCTACGTGGATGGGAACATAGCTAAACTTGCCCCCTAGAATTCCATCCACGACTGCCTTAACAATTCCTTTGAAATTATTTGATCGTCTTTGAATCACGTATTCGTATTCGATAACGCCTCCTTCGAACTCTATATTGCTTTCGCCTTCACCTATTTTGGAAGGACGATGGCGTTATACTAGAACTTCCTCTAACTGTCCTATCACCATGACCATTACCACCCAATGTAACTATATCTTTGTCTTGAACTACCCGACCTTTCCCTCGATCCTAAATTTATAATCTTGACTTTCTAATCACTTGAATTTAAGAGTGATTACAATCGTCTCTTAATCATATCCTCAACCTAGACTACGATCATATAAACTTCTTTAAACCCTCCTACCTACCGTTGTGCCTACTCACCCCCTCATAATTCTTAATTTCGAGGACGAAATTCTTTTAAGTTTGGTAGGATGTAAAACTCCTAAATTTCTACTATTTTTTTTAAAATTTTGGTACTGAATTAAAATTTTGTATTGTACGTCGCGTACGAAATTTTATTTTTCGTAATTGCTCGACGAGTGTGAATATATGTGCGAGCGTACATATTTTTAGAAAAAACATTTTTTCTTATTTTTATAGTTTCAAAATATATATAATAAGTATTTTAGTTATCGTTCCAAAATTTCAAATTTGTTATTTTATTTATAAAGCCTTTTTACATAGTTATAATAATAAATAAATTTTTTCTATAAAAAGGTATAATAGAAAAGTATATTTATGTAAATATCATTTGGACATACATATATAATTAGTAAATATTTATTGAGTTTAATTGTAAATAATAATGTATTTTTGAAATTATTATACTAGTATTTTTGGAAAATATATTTGGAAGTTATTGTAGCCATTTAAATCTTGATTTGATTTTTGGAATTATTTAAATAGTTAAATATTTGAAAATTTTAATTTATCCTATTCGATTTTAAACTAAAATTTAATTTGATTTAAATTAGATTTGTATTTGGAATTGGATTTGATTGCTTTTAAATTTAAACTACAAATTATCTATTTTGGGGTTTAAAATATTCCTAGTCCATATCTAAGTGGGAATTTCCACATCCTATAAATAGGCAGGTACTCCTCCATATTATTCATCCATAAATTCTACAACTAAAAATTTGTGCATCGTGTCTGTGCCCGTGTTTTCCCCACCCAATATTTTATTCCATTACACATACATTGCTTATCTCCTCCGTGTCGACAACCAGACACGGCAACCTCCAATCCCTAGTTCCTAACATAATCCTAACTCAACCAATCACCCAATTCCCGGTCATCCTGTCGACCTCGCCACAGCCACCTTCGCCCCGTCGCCATCATTCACCACCGGAACTCCCCGACAATCACCTGGACAGCCACCACCACCTCCTTCTGAACTCCGACCCGCCTCCCGTCCATAACCCGACTTCCTGCCAAAGCCACCCCCATCTCCACCGTCATCACCATCAACGCCTCCCGCCAACATCATGGTCGCCACCACCACCCAACACCAAGCAACCCCACCACGGCCATCGCCGAGCACCCCAGTATCCGGCCACCGCCACCACATCCCAAAAAGAAACAACAAGAGAAAACCCAAAGTCCTCACCTAATTTTTGGCCTCATCCCGGCGAATGCCGCATCGGCGAACCCCTCCGAGTGTCGTTCCCTCCCTCCTTAGGCCGGAGTCGAACCACTCCCTCTGAGCACCATCCGCAGACGAGCTCCGTCGAAATCCTCCGACTGGCCTCCTCGACCGGTCGCCCTCTCCCCGCCGGTGCCCTAGCCGCTCGCCTCCGACCACTGTGCCGCCTACGACCCCTCCGCTCCTCCGTCGTAGCCCTACGACCGACCGCCCGACCGCCCGACCGCAACTCCTCACTCCTTTCCCCCTGCGCCTCCGCGAGCGCGCCGCCGGTCGCGCCAGTCCGCCGACGGACTACGACAGAGAAACCCTCCGCACCTCTTTGCCGCTGACCTCTCCGCTTCTCTCTCCGTCAGCCTCCACACCCCACTCCGCCGTAGCCCCCGCGCGCCACCCCGCTCTCCGGCCTCCCGTTTCGCACGCGTGAACCCTAGCTCCGCCGGCCGGAAAACCCATCTCTCTCTCCCATAGCCTCAGTCCTTCCCTCCTCTTTCTCTTTTTCTTTTTCATTTCTCACTCTCTCTCTTAAGTTTTAGGAACAGTTAAGTATTGTGATATTTATTATTATTATTATTATTATTATTATTATTATTATTATTATTATTATTAGTAGTATTGATTATTCTTGCTATTTTTGTTTTATTATTATTTAGTATTATTATCACTATTAATTATTTTTGGTTATTTTGTGTTGCTAGTTTTTGTTGAGTTCTTTAGCTTCTTTTATTATTGCTATTACTAATATTATTATTGTTATTATTATCTTAGTACTTTTGTTTTATTATATATATATTTCTGTAACAAAAAGGTAGTAGTAACTTAACTCTTCATATAATTTCAAATTTGGTTCTTAGCCCTAAAGTGATTTTCTGGATTTTCAAGGTATTTGTCGAAAAATATTTTTTTGGCTCATAAAAATATTGTTGTTGCAGATTTTCTATTTAATTAAGAAATAGTTTTTAACTTATAAATTATAATGTAGACGAAAACGAATTTCTGGACTTTAAGTATTTTTCTTATAAATATTTAGACTCAGAAAAACTATTTTTTTAATTATTATTTTCGAAACTCATATATAATTATCCATTTATCTTTGATTTTCCTTCTACCCAAGACCAACCCCATTATTCCTATATTCTCTCAAATTCAAGCCTACCTTAAGTCGAACCTAACTAAATTGATCGTCCTGGACCCAATGGAACCGTCCGTGTCATCGTCAGAGATCACCTTGCATAGTGGTTGCACCGAAGTCGCAGTTTATGCCAGCTTGATCATTGCAGCACACCGGCGACACATCAGGCAAGACACCTTGCCTTTACTGTTTAATTTCTTGCTCAATATCATGCATGCTCTTTCTTTATGTTGTTCTTTTAAAATTACATATACATGCAAATTATTATATTTTATGCAATTAGCTTAGAGTTAAGGGACCACCGTATGTTTATTGTATCTCATAAACTGTCACGATGTGCCATGGATTGTGTGTGAGCTGCGAGTCGCATATAGCTTCGGACTTGCGTATCGACCGTACATTGGTGCGTAAAGGCCGTACGTTAGGATGTAACTGCTAATAGATTTTTGTAGAAGACTTGGCAGTTATTAAGGATTAAACAGTGTCATGGAGGCGACGCATGTATAGTATCATGGGGAGGAGGGAAGACAGTTATTAGCGTAGGGGCTACATGTTCAGTACACACATAGATTTGGGCCGATAGTGTCTCGTATGAGCGCTACTTACTGCCCCGTGGACGATAGTTCTCGTATGAGAGCTACTTTCTGCCCATGGTCGATAGTGTCTCTTATGAGCGCTACCTACTACCACTCTCTCTCCATCTATGTTGAACACCTAAGCTCCTGCGTAGAACGTTGTCTTCTCAAAGTATATATCACATAAAATGGTTAGGAACCTTACGCATGTATATTTTCGATTGAGCTCTTACTATTCAGTTTATGGCATGATATTATGTGTCTTGTTACGTCCCTCTGAGGACCTGGTTTTTCCCCAGGTGTGTGTGTTTCGTGGTTTCTTGCAGGTGCTATAGCTAAGGCCATTCCTTCCTTCGTGATGATTGCTCTTGGACTCGTCATTTGCTCTCGCTTGCTAAATTCTTTCCTTGTATATTTTTCCATATTTAAATTGGTTGGTAGTGGACCTTGTCTTCGCCCAACTATTGTGTACATGACAAACTCAAATTTTTTTATATTATTATTTATTTCGTGGATGAGATTTAGTGTCTTGGCTTTCTACATTTACAGCTTATGTATACATATGATGGTCCATATACTTCGTATGTATACAGCTGGCATGATTACGTTCTAGTCCTACGTATTTTAGGACTGGGGCATTACAGGTAAAGTCTCGACTTTAAGCCATGTCATAGCGGCGTAGCACCGCAAAGAAGCGCAATGCTTCATGCTATGACTCTTTATAAAGAACTCTCCTATAGTGTATGGACATAGATATTAGGCCGTCTCTTGAGGGTAAACTTGTAGACGCCTAAAAATTATACACTAAAATCAGGCTGGCACAAGGCATTTAATGTGCAACCAGAAGCACAGTTGATATCATTATGTGAGTAGGAAGAATTGCAGTTATGGTACAAAATTCAAGGCTTAGTCCATTCTTGTTTCATGCTGTTATTTAACCTATGCGAGAAGATTCAAGTCGTAGCGACATCTCTTCTAATACATGATGGGCAGTCATTGTGGGGAACGCTCAACCCATATATTGAGATATGTAGGGGATTGCTGGTGTTTTTGCCTTTGGACTAGGAAAGATAGTCCCACATCGGCTACACCAAATGGTGAGTATCTCAATATAATGCATTGCTTGTGTTGAGGTATGCACATAAGGTGTGGTGGGGCACAAGTATGTGTCATGTAGGAGTATTTTCCTAGAAGGAAAAAAGATTAATTCCAACAAAGATGGAAGTTGATTTTTGTTGTGCGGACTCAGACTCGGACACGGACTCCAGGATGTCTCGTGCATACACGGGAGTGTTCAGGGGGTAGGCGTGGACTGGCACACTTCTATCCTGATTGTGGGATGATCTAAAATATCAAACTCTATTTTTGAGTATTGGTATTTTAGTCCCACATCGGATAGAAGAAGAGGTGAAGTCTCACTCCACTCTATAAATAGAGCCCCTTGGCCTCCTTTGAAAGATGCACCAAGAAGAAAGTTAAAGGGAGTCCGTAAAGTCCATGAAGCCCGTTCAAGTCTCAAATATTGACTTACGAGCATTCCAAAAGTTCTTCGTGAACTTGCTGGTTCCTGGAAGCAGATCGTGTTGGGGCGAATCTTGCTTTAAGCAACGGTGATCTTAATCACCCCAGCAAGAAACTTTCATCTTCTTCTTTATTCTTTCTTCTCCTTCATCTGAGTTGTAACTCAGTTCTGTCCGTCAGCAACTGCGATTGCGAGGAAGAATGCAAGATTTATTTTCTGATTATTGTTGCTTTTGTAATCAGATTTATATTATAGTGTTCCTCTTGGATCTCGAGAATTATCAGAAGGTGAACGTTTGTTTGAACCTCTGTGAGCCCTTGGACCAAATATGGTGCTGGAATTTTTATATTATATATTATTACTGTCAATTTTGTTTATGTATATATATATATATATATAAATATACCAAGTGTTCTTAGTCCATTGACCATTAATAGGTTTAGGGAGGACTTCAGTGGAATATAAATCCAACCAGGGACCTTAGTGTAAAACTGCCATGTTCAAACTCTTTTAAACGGTTAGCCCCTACGGCTAAATTCAAAACTTTGTTAAAGAGTTTCCTCCTACCTTATGATCGACCAAGAGGGATAAATCCAAATCAGTTTTAAACCACTTTTCCCTCTATCTAAATTCCCCTTTGGTTCAATCCAACGAATTTGTATATATATATGGAGAAGAGGCAGCCGCTTCCCCCACATTCGAACCCTAGAAACCTCGCATCTTCCTCTGTCGTAAGAAGCAACAGGAGGAGTCTCAGGATCAGTCGGGTTACTTTAGAGCCAAAAGAGGTAATCAACTACTCCTAAACTTGCTAGTTATTATCATCTATCAAGCGTTTAGGGACAAGTCGTAGGTGTTTGTTTTAATGTTAATAAGGGAGGGCTCGAGTACAAATTTTCTTAGCCTAAGGTTGGGGATATGGGTCTTGAGAGGAACCTGCGTATGGATAGGTAGGTATTTGACCCATGGGTGTTCGAGGTGCATAAGTATGTACAACAACATTGAGAGATTCCTGAGTATGTTAAGAACAGAGTAGTCGCCCCTGTAGTTCAACAAATCACACATACCCCATCACCTAGACAACTCTAATGGGAACCTGGTGTCAGTTGGTTAATTACATATGGGTAGTCGGGTTGTAGGGAGATAGGAGCACCAGTCCTTGGAGTCAATGATAGATAGGTAAGTCGAACTGGAAGGACGACATGCCAATAACACATGTGGCCATCTAATGAAGAATCTGAAGACATGGATAGCAGAGGTATGGCATTATAGTTTAGGTCTGTAGCATATGCTGTCTCGACTAGAGTATCACCTGTATCCGATCACTCAGGTGTTAGAAATCTCTGTCAAAACACTAACATCCGGATACCCTTATGTCAGCTACACATGTATTAGTTTATACTGACTTCCATGTCAGGAATATGGCAACCAAGTTGCAGTACCATCATATGAAACCCAACAAAGAGCATGTGACTGCTTCCAAGGTATTTACTTGGTTGCTGATCTCCTTCCATGGCTGTAACAGAAATAGTTTAGGAAATAGCATCATACTTGTGGAATTTCATATTACACATAAGGGAAACATCAATTAATATCCATTTTTCACATGCTTTAGAAAGTTGATTAAATCGACAGGTTTGTAACAAGCTTAGGAAACAATATTAGAATCAGATGGAGAAGTTTTTATCGCATACGAGAAATGGTATCCACGTACTCTGATACCAGTACAAGGAGCCAGGAAATAGATGTGCGCTTGCACAGAAGCAATGAGATGGATGTTTTAAATTATAGGAAATAGAGTGTAGCTTCGAGTATCGGGGATAGATGGTTGGTATCGGATCCGATACCTGGTTGCACATTCATATATGTTGTATCAGTTTCAGAATTGGTATCCGATTTGATACCTGATATTGAAATCGTTTAGTCGAATATATGGGTATCAGTCATTTAGATGACATAACAGTACTCTGCGATAAATTCAGTTATCAGTCGACACAGGTATGCGTCCATGTATCAGTTGACAAAATGTTTAGGGAGTCTATCATTGCGGATACAGATGTCTGCTTTTGGACTGTGTGGTAGCAATTAGGTTTTATTTAGGGAATACTCAGGGTTGTCCATTTTAGTGTTAGGCTGTATTGCAACCAAGGGACACAATACCAAGTTATGAGAAACAAGCATATATAGCCGTCCCAAATCAGCCTTTAGCTGATTGATCAAATCATTGCAGATATGAATACATAAGATGCATCTTGCAGTTTCTCAAACACAAAATCATGTCTGGTATGCATTTTATTGTCTATACAAATGAAAGAATTATCTAAGTTTATATAGCTCCCATGTTCCGAATAGCAGATATGCTCTTGACTATGCAACTTCCTCTTGCTAGATTTTTATTAACAATTAGAGGAAGCATCTGGGGAGTTAGGCTACTGCGACAGAGATCCCAAATAATAAACTCTCACTCAAGTTATATGATGCATAATAATCAGAGAGAACCATAACTGGCGCTACCAGAACCATAATGCATATTAGCGCATAGGATATACGACGAATGCCCTCTTCAAATGCATCAGGTGTCTTCTCTTGTCCGAGCATAGAAAAATGGTACTCATATAAGTGTCTGTACCTATTGAAATAACTAGTCCAGTACCACGCCCAGATATGACATTTGTTCCCTGCACAGGATATATTCTCATCAGAGATCAAGATTTTGTCTAATAGGTTTAATATAGCATAAACAAATTGCACATTAAGTAGTGGATAACCATGTTGCAAAGATTAGTATAAACTGATATTGTAGGAGGCATAACTGCATTAAGAGTTCACACTTGTATAAACTGCATATAGCAACTGCACTAAGAGTTCACACCTGTATTTTAGCTACCTGCAGTAGGAGGCATAATATTATGTCACGACCCACACCCTAGAGTAAGGGTACGAGAAGTGGGACGTCCAGCCTACGCCGCAGTGTCGGCGGTAGAACTGATGTCCTAGGTCAAACATCTAACAATATGAAGGTACATGTACAGTATATACACTCCGAATGGAGGTGACATAGCAAATACAGTCTCAATCACATCTAAGGTAGAGCATGATAAAAGATAGATAAAATATAAAATCCACAAAGAGATACCGCAGATAGAAGTCTAAGTGTCTAAGATACACAAACCCAGAAAACATCTCAAATCTCAAATACAGTAATCCATAAAGCAAATACAACTCAATACAACTAAAATAACTATCTATACAATCTCTACTGTGTCTCCTCTAGGCTAGCAGGCAACCTCCAAGCTATCTGTAAAATTTATCAACAGGTCCAGTCAGGACAGGAACGAGCACATCTCATCTAGAAAACCTAAGTAAATGATAGAGAACTATAAAGCAGTTATAGACAGTTGTATTGATGAATATGGCAGTTTATATTCAGGTGATGGTATGGAGAGACAGATAAAGTACAAGGAAAGTAAGTAACTAAACAAGAAGAGAAACATAGCAAAGAAGACTGTAAAATAAGATCTAGCTGAACTAGAATAACATAATGAGTTCAGATGGTACAATATAAGTCGAGTGTAATCCCAATGTGAATCTAATATAAGATGAGTCGAATGTAATTCTAATCATTATTCTAATAAGGTGAATCGAATAAGGTGATACGAATAGTGATTCACATGATGTTCTAATAATGATTCGAATAAATTCTCCAAGTGTGTTTTAAAATACTTAGTTAGACATGTAAACGGCTAAGGGTAAATACGGCACATCACACACCTGGCCGGTGTGGAATGGCTATCGTTCGAATATATTCACAGGGGGTGGTTCGAATAGTGGGAATGTTCACATGTCTAATCAAGTATTTCCCCTGCCCATCTAATACAATGAATCCAAAATCCGACACATCATTCGAATAAAAGTCCAACCAACATATGAAGATACGAATAGGGTGATTCGAATAGTGATTCGTATGGTGATTCGTATGTGATCGTATGGTGATTCGAATAATAGAGGTAAGACAAGTAAGTATGTGTGTCGTATACATGGATTCAGAAATAAAAATACGTGTTTGTAACAGAGAATCACATACAGCTAACTAGAACTGAAGTACAGTAATTGACAAATAATTGAGAGAACTATCAGAGAATGTACTCGCCTGCTACTCTGAAAAGAGTAGTGTAATATCAGATGCCTGTACCAGAGTCACAATGTCCTAAATAGAGCAGTACAGGTTATAATATGTTTAAAATAAGGTAAATAAAGTTTATGATGCAATCTACATGATTTCTAGGCCAATCTAGGTCAAAGTCAACTCTAAGTCAAACCTGGTCAACTGTCTAGGTCAAACTAGGTCAACACTCTAGTCAACTAGGTCCATCCTAGTCCAGTCAAGTCTCACTAGGTCCTAACCAGTCTACCCTAGCTAGTACACACCATACAAATCCAAGGCTATACAAGCCAACACAAGTCACATATCAAGATATATCACATTCATGCATATTCAACATTATATATATATATATATATATATATATATATATATATATATAAGAGAAAAGAACTAACATGTAAAGCTATGTGTGTGTGTGTGAACATGGAGGTGTATATAAAAAGAGAAATCAACACTAGTTATGAGTTTACACTACACATGGCACAAAGCTAACCCATCTACATTACATATGTATTATACTTAACATGCATGGCTACAAGTATACATCTAGATACATTAGAGTAGAGACTATTTAAGTTGTAACTAACATGCATCTATACTTTACATAAATCTATATATATTATAGCAATCATTTAGAGAAGGGTTACATGGCATGGTGGTTGATATAGAGGGGGGTGTCTTTGTGCAGAGGGTGAAGTTCATTCTCAGTTTAGTTCCACATTTACATATAAACTAAAGTGAGCTATCCCATAAACTGGTGTAACTAACCACATAAAATGAACCATGTTATCTGAAATCTGCCATTAAGCCAACATCCCATATGCATACAGCTCATGCATTGGTTCTATATCTACATATAAAATCTGATATTGTATTTACAATATTTATACATTATGCATTCATATCTATCATTACATATATACCTTGCATTTATCTAGCATTCATTATATACTTTCATGCATGCATTGTATATCATTCTTTCATTCATGTATTTATGCATTGCTTACATATATTACATACTATGGAACCTACATATTCATTACAAGCCATACTTATACATGCTTACATTAGATATGATACTTACACCTCATACATCATTTATTTAACCATGTACTCATGCTTGTATTCTCTATTTAATTACATAATGTATATACATTAACATGGGTTAAAATCAAATAGAACATTATATTACACACAAGGGTGCAC
>JANAVB010029026.1:7500-26095 GCA_029216955.1 Iris pallida | reverse complement strand
GCTGACTATGGGCGGAGCAGTCTTTGTTCATGCTGCGTAGTAGTTTCGTTCGATCCCGACGTCGAGTTCCATCAGAGCGGCCAAGATGTTGATTACCGGATTTAGATTAATTGACAATCCAAACCCTATTCTACTAGCGCCTCATTCACATGGTTGACGACTACGCATGCTACCAGCGACTGCTCCACATGGCCGAGTGGCTGGATATGCTGCCAGCGGCTTCTCCATATGGCCGAGATATGTCTTGCGCCTATCTTAAAAAATTAATGGCCCAGTTTTATAACGGATTTTCCATGTAATCATGAATATCAATAAAAATCTGCCTATGTAAAACTTCTATTTTTATGTAATCATGAATATCAATGAAAAATATTTTATACGCTTTCAGTACTGTGTAGTAGCTTTTAGGTGCATAAGTCTTGTTATCTGGATGCGCCAATTTGGCTGTGCATAGTTTCCTATGATTGTGCCACTTATTTATGCACCTAGTTGTCTGCAGCGCATGATGTTGTATAGTTTTTCCATGCTTCTAACTAACAGTCAACTCCTTTGACCCCCATTTAAGTAGGGTTCACCTTAAATTATGATCAAAATATTCTCAAATTAATAGGATGCACCTTAAATTATGGTAAAATAAGTAGTGCAACACAAAAAATTTCTTTTTATTTATGTATGTCAAAGGAGTTGACTGTTAGTCATTCATCGATTCCGTTAAAAGTGGGGGGTTTCATGCATTATGATAATTCGATGGATTTCTCATTGAATTATGGTAAAATAAGTGAGGGCAACTCAAAATTTCTCATAATATTATCATTCCATATATCAAGCCCCTTTAGTACATTGAAATCAAAATGACTTCAAAAGAAGCGAGCATCAAAATACTTGAAATAGAAAGATATTTAAGTTATCTTCCGAGTCTCATAGTGCCTTTATGCACTTATGTTGTTCGGGACATATGTGGAAAAAGGAGTTAGTATATTGGAAAATGCACTGATGAGCGGCACAACCCAACTCACCTAAATTAAAACAGTAATTATGTGAAGCATATAATTTATTAAAATTATATTTCTATTTGGATTAGGGTCTATTGACAATTTATAATCAAGAAAATAATTTTAAATAGAAAAAATAATCATGTTACTTAACAATTATTTCTTCCCAAGTTTGTCCTTTATAATTAAGGATTAATACTTACCTCCCTTGCAAAATATTCATTAGCATGCTTCTTTCTATTATTATCATTAATGAATCCGACACCACAAAAGACTACATAGGGTATTGCGACGTCCTTCCAGTCCGGCTAGCTAGGCCCACCGAAGCTTCCATAATTCCTTGTGTGAAGCACGTTCCACATGGTTTTTCCCTTGGTCAAAATCAATTCAGGTGCCCTAGATACCGTTTGGTGGAAAGTCAAACCTTTTGCATAAGTTGTCCATGACCATGCAAATACTTGAATGACTTAACTATAAAATATATTATGTATGGTATAGAAACTGAAATAAAGCAATGCATTTATTTATTTGTACAACAATTCATTCTAGTGATATTTCAATTCTTACTTAATATGTTACTCCGTTTCGTAGCACATTGGTCCCAAACTATTTCAACTACTCTATGGTGCCAAACCACATCTGTACCGCTTTACATACTAAGCTCTTTCTATATTAATTTCGTGCACAGATGCACTTAACAGTCAAAATTTTAGTATTTTACAAAATATAGTGGCACTACATGTATTTCCTACTAAGTAATAGAATGCATTTCCAGGAGTGGAGCACTACATTGATGATGACGATGATTTACTTAGTTATTGCCTACTAAGTAACAGAATGTGATATCTTGTTCAGTTCAGGAAATTAAGTTAGACATAACACAAAATAACTAATGGTAAACATGTTATGAGCGATATAGTTCTTGTTCGCTCTTTATTCTCATACAACAAATAGTAGTATAGTTAGCCACTGTGTGCTCTTACTTCTTGCACACTATTCCATCTCCATCAACACCACTGGCACACTGGACTTCATCCTCTTCCGGGGAGAAGGCACTATCGATACTGCCTTTCTCGAACCTAGCCACCGCACAATCGGGAGCGTACAAGTCGGATGTCGAGAATTGGTAATCCCCTCCCATAATTGGCATGTCAGACGACATCTTCACCCTACTAACATATCCCTCCCTGTAAGTTTGCCCTAATACACCATGCACATCATTTGTGATAGAATAGAACTTAAACCCTAGCTCAAGGTGAACAAAACAGTCGTCGGAGGTCACACCATAATTATGCACCCGAGACTCCTCCTCCGTGATCGGTACAACGCTAGCAGTGATTTTGAACTTCCCGTCCACTTCTATCGTTACAGCATTGGTGTTGGTTGATCGGATAATAGTTGTTGATGGCCCATCGGATGACTGCCACATCGCGCCTTCCTCATTTGCAAGTTCAATTGGTGATCCGTCGTAGGAAATTGCGAGGCGGTCGACCGAGTCATCCCATGTAGCGGTCCTTTGTGCACCGAGGTAGATGCGGTGTTCACCAAAGAGGACGACGATAGATTGGACCCAGGTGTAGTCTCGGGTCCTGGATGGTGCACTCTTGCCGATGAAGTGGGCATTGATGTGGAGGTCAGAATCGGTGAGGAGGCAGAAGTCACGGTCCTTCTTCCCATGGAAGTAGAAGGTTATGCCGTCTCCGCCCACGAATCGAGGGTCCTGGCACACGCCACCTGGCCCGTAACAAACTATACCAAAATTGAATAAAGCTTGGTTAGTAAACCATATTGGTATACGAAAGAACAGTAGCTGAAAGAATGTACGTGACTGTACAGCAATATTGATGTCCTTCAAGCCTTGACAGTCTAACTAAAGTAACGTGCCCCAGTGAATAGACTTGGTAAAGTTGCAGTATTGGAGTACAAAGGATCGACATGAATTCAAGTTGATCTAATGCTCGATGTTTAGTTTATCATTACGAAAAATCTCGAGCTATTTGTAGTCGAGTGATTTATGCCGTCGATCGGTTCATCAAGCATTTAATTGGATTGATATACGCACAGGGATCAATAGAAGAACTTGATAGAGCAAGTAACTTTTGCTCGAGCATGCAGCTATATGTGTAGTACATTAACCATGGTCAAAAAGGATAATCCAACGGCTGCTATTTCAGATAACATGCATGATGCTTAAGAACGGGGATCTCTGCGGTTAAGCAATCCCAATATCGCTGTTGGATTGTCATTTTTGACAGTTTAGATTTGTTCAATTTTTTGCGAGAAATTGAATAGTTTAAGGACCTAATATGAGCGGTCAAAAAAACATAAACCAAATATCCCGATCCCTCGTATATTCAAGAAATGTTCATAAAGATCGATATACACTTACTGCATACAGGCACAACGTGGCAATCGACATAACAAGATCTAGGGCAATTACGCGGGCACGTCATCTGTTGGGTGCAGTAAGGGAAGAACTTCCTCAGGCACTTCACCGTGAGGGGTTTCGGTGCAGGCTTCGGGGATTTCGGTGGCGGTGGCGCTTTAGGTGCTTTGGGTGCTTTTGGTGGTGTTTTATGCTCAGCCGCATGAGCAACGGCCAAGAGGATGACAATGGTGGCGCAGGAGAGAGCAACACCAAAATTTGACCTTGCCATATTTTGCTTGCTTGCTCACTAAGTGCCTCTTTGTTTTGAGCTGTGGAAGAGTTTAGGGTTGCACCACCCTTTTTATAGTGTAGACCAGTTAAGTAAAGCTTTGTTGCATATGCATGCATGCATGTGCTGTGCTAAGACTTTGTACATCTCCTCCTCAAAGCCTGCGGCGTGTATCAAGTGTCTGTTAATTCATGCCCTTTCCTTTCCTTGTACCCTTTAATTGTTGCATGCTTCACCAATGGTTCCTTTGAAGCAAATAATTTGTACAACTTGTCATATATAGAAGGAGGAAAACAACTGAGTCAACTTCACGGGATCCATACATGCTAATCAAATATATATATTATGATATGAAATGACATGGACATGCTTGATTCCCCAATGATAAGAAATGGATGGGTCAAGTGGAAATTAACTTTGAACAGAAGAAACAAGAGAAATTTTGAGTTACCCCCCACTTTGATTACCCAAATTAAGTGTGCACCCCAGTTTTGCATTAATGAAGAAATGCCCCCACTTTGGACGGAAACCGTCTAGGACTAACGGTCAAAAGCTTTGACCCAAAAAATTTGACGAAAATACCCTTCACATTGTCTTCTTCCTCTCCCCTCTTCTCCTCCTCGACGCCACTGCCCCCCTCCTCCTCCCCGCCGGCCGCCGCCCTCTTCCCCGCCACTGCTGCTGCTTCCCCCCCCCCCCTCCTCCTTCCGTCGCCGGTCGCCCCCCCTTCCCTCCCCGCCGCTCCCCCTCCCCGCCCCCCCCCTTCCCTCCCCGCCGCTCCCCCTCCCCGCCCCCCTTCCCTCCCCGCCGCCCCCCGCCCCGCTCCCGCCCCGTCCCCCCCCGCTGCCCCCTCCCATTCGCGCCATTGTTGCTGCGAGACTATTGCCAACGATGTTGACCCAGATGGAGGGACGACGTCGGCCAGCGAAGGGGGAGCGCAGCGGCGGGGGAGGGGGTACGACGGGGAGGTGGGGTCGCAGCGGCCAGCGGTGGGCAGGGGGGTCGCAGCGGCCGGCGGTGGGGAGGGGGGTCGCAGCGGTGGGCAGGGGGGTCGGAGTGGCCGGCGGTGGGCAGGAGGGTCGCAACGGCCGGCCGGCGGTGGGGGGGAGGGGGAGGTGGCAGCGGGGAGAGGCGGTGAGGGGGTGGTGCAGCGGGGAGAGGCGGTGACGACGGGGAGGCGGGGGCAGTGGCGGTGGAGTGGAGGAGGAGACAACACACAGGGAAGAAGGGTATTTTCGTCAAATTTTTTGGGTCAAAGCTTTTGACCGTTAGCCTAGACGATTTCCGTCCAAAGTGGGGGCATTTCTTCATTAATGCAAAACTGTGGGGTGCACCCTTAATTTGGGTAATCAAAGTGGGGGGTAACTCAAAATTTCTCAAGAAACAATGATGGTTTCTTTCCTTGATATGTATATTTATTTTCCTTTTTTCCTCCTAAAATATTTGGGTGACGTCATCTTCCATTATGTGAAATCTGACATGACAGCTGACATAACAGCTGAGATGGCAAATTTGAACTCAAAAAATTAATTACCCAAATTTTTTTTAATGTTAATGTTAATGTTAATATTAATATTAATGTTAATATTAATGTTAATATTATTTTAATGTTAATATTAATTTTCATATTAATGTTAATTTTAATGTTAAGGTTAATTTTAATGTCTAGGTTAATCTTAATCTTAATTATCATGTTAATTTAATTTTTATTTAATATTAATTTTAATTTTAATGTTAAATTTTTTATGTCAGCTGCCATGTCAGCAACCATGTCATATGCCACATAATGGAAGATGGCATCACCCAAATATTTTGGGAGATAAATAATATTTCTGCTCAAGAAAATATTTTCTCCACCAGGCTTAAACCAACACACATGGATCTTACTAGTTTTGGAACTAAATGCTGGAAACACTTTCCCCAAATCAAAGACCTGCTAGAGAATCGAGCAAAAATGTAGAATTCCAAATCGCAAAAATCACAAAAAACCAAACAATGCAAACAAACAACAATTTTTACGTAGAAAATTCAGATATAAAAATCACGGGACGATCGGAGTCCAACCCTGAAAAGACTCGACAATTGGAATAAATAGATACCTCCTTACAGACTTCTCACCAACTCAAAACAGATCACCCCAACTCCTTATAACAGAAAACGGATCGCAGAGTCACGAAGAACAAAGACGACGAGAAAGAATTACCCAAAAACGATCTCCTCTTCAAAGTAGTTGTCAATCCCCCTCTCTCTCTCATAGTTGTAAGTCCTTCTATCTTTCTTGCTTTCTTGCAATTGATTAGGGTTAGAAAAACGCCTAAATATAACTCCCTTAAACCCTCAAGAAATTTGGACTATTTGATGTGATCCAACAATGTCTAAAACATCTGAAGTCTCGTACAACTCGTCGACACCAATTAGGGCCGAGTTCGAAATTTTTGAGCCAGCAAATTGAGTAACATGCTATCCCCAGATGACCGAACTCGGGCAAAGTTCACCAAGTGGACCGACCTCGGGCTGAGTTTTTCTGGCTCTAGAACAGCAGCTCATGTTTCAATTTTCAAGTTTCTCCGATACTCTGAATATCACTCGTCGCACTCCCCAAACTTCTCTGAAACCCGAATGACCTCGTAACACTCTGGAGTTTCTCCATATAGGTTGGTAACCCTACCTAACACCAAAAAATCTCACCATTTCCATCTAAGTGGAGGAGCACATTATACCGGCGATCCTCCTGTAGTACTTGAACTTTTTCTTGGTAGAACCTTTTGAGCATATGATCCTCTCCATTGTCTTCGTATGAATCTTCTCAAGCATATCTCTATCTAGTTATTCGGAGTCTCATTTTGTTTGGACCGACTATGAAGTGTCGGGTTCTTCCAATGTGAATTATCCTTTAACTATCACAGAGCAAAATGTACTGCTCTTGCATAAGCCCTATTTTCTACAGGAACTTCTTTTAGGACAAGTACATCATCTTAGACTCTCTCTCTCTCTCTCTTTCAGTTGACCTCCATCACAAGATTAGTCTTTGTTGCAACCAAATCCTTCATGGAGAAGGCCACACCCAATGATGCTTCAACTCCGTTATCCTGGTGCTATTTCGACCCACCAATAGCATATCATCCACATAAAGTAATATGACGAAATCATCATCGGGAAAATGTTACACGAATAATCTTGTTTTCCCATAAATGACTCAAACTTCATGTACCATTGCCTCAGAGCCTACTTCAGACTTCCTCAACCGCCAGACTAAGTTTGACTTACCCTTCTCACATAATCCTTCTATCTGCTCTATTCTAACTCATCCTCTAAATCACCATAGAGGAATGTCACTTCACGTCCATCTGCTCAACCTCCAAGTCAAAACTGGCTCTAACACCACCCGAATAGATGATAACTTGATGACTGACAAAAAATCTCATCAAAACATGTCATTCTACTGACTCTAGCCTTCAACTACCAGTCTCGCTTTGTATCGAGGACGAGTAGCATCTTCTGTCTACTTCACTTTGAACACTCATCGGTTCTTCAAAGCTTTATTGCCCTTTGGCAGCCGCACCAGCTTATAAGTAGAAATTTTTTGTAAGGAACTCATCTTCTCATGCATGGCTTGCACCCACTCCTGCTTGTATTCGTCTCCAATCACATCTGAGAAGCTTTCAGGCACTTCTCTGTCAGTCAGTGCCACATACTCGTAAGGTGAGTATCTTGTAGATGATCGACTCACTCTTGTGCTTCCCCTAAACAAGAACTCTGATATTGGCTGTATATCACATCACCTCTTCGGTATGCTCATCCTCCTTAGTGTCATCCTGGCCACCATTAGTAGTCGGATGATCAAGATTGGGAGCGTCTCCATGTACTGGCTTTATTACATTCTGCTCCAAGAATATTAGAAAAATAATAGGACAGACATAGCCAGCTACAACGTATATGGTATAAAAATAACGTACGGTGATCATGGCTATCTAGTAGACAATGGGCATGTCATGACAACTTTTAAAGTCAGACAAATCATATCTCAATACAATCAACACGAAGCAGTTAAGAGTAAAATATATATGTTATGGATAAGGCATCCCAAACACAAATATATATATAATCATGAAAGATAAAATATCAAAAGATACATCAGCTAAAATATAAACAGGCACATAAATGTATAACTAGCTACAATTCTATAATCTACATTCACGTTGTCCCACTAGGTTCGTTCGTCCTTGCATTGGCCCCTGCGGTCTCGTTCGTCCTCACTAAGACGTGATATCGTGCAAGCCTAAGTTGCGTTTGCACAAGGCTAGTACCTACACAATATAACTAGACAAAGCCAATCACAATGCAAGCAGAACATTTTATTGCAGAAAATCAAATATTTGACACAGAGATTAGAAATAGAAACACTTCTTTTATTGATAACTTGATAGGAATACAAGTATATTGCTTTGCGACTCGGAATGCCATAGCTTGGCTTACATATTTTTCTTTGAAACTCTCTTTGAAAATAGTCACAATGCACATACATCATATCCCTTTATTACATAGACCAAAAGTAAAGACACATTCAAAAGAAAACTTGTTGAACTTAAAGTAGAAAGCTTTGAGACGATCGAACAATTTTTTACTGGATTAGACAAGCTTCCAGCACCTCTCAAAATACCCATGTCTCCTTGCTACCTGAAAAGATGCCCACAATATGGGTCTATATACACAACATGTACTGGTGAGAGGTTATTGCTGAACTCATATAAATCTGCACTAAATCAACATGTGAAGCTAGCAATTATTCACTAGTGATCTTCATATTTATTTAGGTTCTTTTTATACAATTCATGATAAGAAAGATAAACAAGAGAACAACACTTATATAGTGATTCTTACCCAAGGTCGTCGGTCATCCCTGCACAAGACAAGGATTAGATCAATTTGCATATATAGATAAAGCAAACTTTCCATCTCTTCGTTTAGTATTAGGTTTGCAATACAATCTGATTTCACGCATGCACCTAACTACATGTTGGTCCACTAGTCATTTCCTATGACTAGATGCTGAGACTCTTGGATTCTGCTCGTCGATATTGGACGTGATGCAACACCTCCATGATCATGAGGTTTCTTGTACCACATGGTGTCTAGACACTCTCTCTTAGGTCGAGAGACTCCCAACGCCCTAGGAACCACACGAGAGATCTAATTATCTTGTGCATAAGTTGTCCAGGACTAATGCATAACCTATATACCTATCAGATAAAACATAACATGTGCAGTTAAATGACATGTTCATTCGCACCTTTCTTTGTTCGCAACAGGGCTATAGCTCCTAACTTTGGGACAATCCTCTTTTCTACTACAATATGTACAAGTCCGTATGTACACGTCTAAACATTTGTAGCATACTCATAGGCAACATGTATCATTCATATAGAAACAGATTAAGCAACAACACATGATCCAGCATTTGGTTCAATTTATTTTTCTTCTCTTATCTTTTGTTTTGTGGTATCACTGATCAGAGGGACGTAACAAAAGTGGACTGGAGATCATTTTATTAGGACGTAGAGATAAATGGTAGTCCGGCCATAGCAACTCACCAAGTTTGAATCTTATTCCAGAGAAGTAGGGACTTCATACACCGCCTATGCATCCTATATTGGCACCAACATTTGATTAGCATAATTCGATCTCTTTATCTCAAGATTCAAAATGAATGTGAAATACGATAAAAGCGAACAATGAAAATCAATCATCGAAAACCAACACAAAAACACATTCATCAAAATCAAGCAGCGAAAGAAAACATCCAAGAAAACTCTTGGATTCATTTTAATAGAAGTCGATCCATTAGTCGGAAAGGTTCATTGAATTTCATCAGTGATCAATCAATACTGGCAAAATGGCTTCCCCAATACTCAGTCAAAACTGAGTTAGCAAGCCGTGGGTATTACATAGTAGACCGTGAGGAGCGGGACACTACATAATAACCCACTGAAAAAAGTTGTCCTCAAAACTTAAAAGATAACTCACCTCCATCACGGTCCTGATCCTGCTGGATTGTCATCATATTGAAAACGTGGGGCCTCCGCAGTTGCTCATTGTGAGGATTGTCTCGTATCGGCGGTGGGGCCCGTATTGGCCCACGCTCCTCAGTATTGTTTCGGTTCTGTGTCATATTTTTTCTTTTCGGGCAATTCTTAACAACATGGTCTTGAATAGCACAACCGAAATATACCTTGTTCAAAGAGCGACAGATTTTCTTGGTGTGACCCCGAACGCCACAGTAGCTGCATTCGATGCTCATCCTGCGACAAGTTTTTATGGTATGGCCCTGACGACCACAGAAGCCGCACTCTACTATGTTGCAATTTTCCCTTCGGTCTTTTTTTCCCTATCAGAGTACCAATTTGCAGATTAATGGCGCCCAGTCTGAGCTTTCACTAATGCTCTCCTCAGGTTAAATTGTTCCATTTGCACCGCCGCCTCAAAGGTCATGGTATATGATTCATACTCTCGGTTCAGAACACTCTTATGAATGTTATCATTCAGACATGTACAAACCGATTCATGCGAGCCCTCTCATTAGGTAACATCGAATTGGAAAATTTTACGAGTTTGGAGAATTTTGACTCATAATCTTCAACAGACATGTTCTCATGTTTCAAAGCCATGAATTCTTCTTCCTTCTTTTGACTGATTGGAGGAGGAAGTTATTGTTCCAAAAAAGCTTTCTTGAATGTGATCCAAGAAATCTTTCCATCTACGCATTGCGAGCAATTCTGGCTTCTTTGCTTTCCACTAATCGTCTGCTCGCAATCTCAGCTGTAGGGTGACACAGGTCTTCTTTTTGCTATTCGGAACTCCTATGGACGCGAATAGATGTTCCATTTTCTTGAGCCAGTCCATCACCTTATCTGGTGATGTCCTGCCGTCGAATTTCGAAGGTTTTGCATCCAAGAAGTCCTTTGGCCTAAAGGATGACTTCATGTACACTGGCTAGGGCTCATCACCATCCATGGGCCCAATCTTCGGAGTTCCAGTTTGATTGATCGCTGCTGTAGTATCATGATTTGCCGCAAGTGAAGCTACTATCTGGGTCAAGGCATCCAGCTGCCTCTGCTGGCAATGCTACGATCCTCAGCTTATTTTTGCTAAGTTTCTATTAGGGCCAAATTGATTCCATTGGATCGGCCGAGTCCGATGGTCGAGGAGGACCTGACTACCTCCTTTTGCCATTCCTCTACAAAAGAGTGTAACTTCTGTCAGTCTAATAAAATATTATAGACTTATTGTTTGGGACATTTGTTTTCATAACTCAAAAATTGGGACCATCGAAAACCATCATAATACTTATATACTTTTCAAAAATGATATTTGAAATAGGCTAATGACATAAATCTGTGCTTTGATACCATTATGTCATATTTCGATTCCACTAGGGTTATTCATCTTCGCTTTGATCCCTACAAGATTGTTCATCCTCACTAAGGCGTGATGTTGTACAAGCCTAATTTATGCTTGCACAAGGCCAGTACCTGCACAATACAACTAGACACAACAAAACACAATGCAAGCAGAACATTTTATTGCAGAAAACCAAATATTTGACACAGAGATTTGAAATAGCAATACTTCTTTTATTGATAACTTGATATGAATACAAGTACGTTGCTTTGCGACTCAGAATTCTATAGCTTGGCTTATATATTTCTCTTTGAAACTCTATTTGAAAATAGCCACAATGTCTATACATCATATCCCTTTATTTAATAGACCAAAAGTAAAGACACATTCAAAAGATAACTTACTGAACTGGAAGTAGAAAGCTTCGAGGCGATCGAACAATGTTTTACTGGATTGGAAAAGCTTCCAGCGCCTCTCAAAATTCCTTGTCTCCTTGCTATCTGAAATGATGTCCACAACATGAGTAGTACGTAACATGTACTGGTGAGCGACTTTGGCCGAACTCACATAAATCTGTATTGAATGAACATGTGAAGCTAGCAATTATTTACTAGTGATCTTTCTATTTGTCTAGGTTCTTTTTAAATAATTTATGATAAGAAACATAAACAAGAGAACATCACTTATATAGTGATTCTTACCCACGGTCGTCGATCATCCCTGCACCAAGACAAGGATTAGCACAATTTGCATATATAAATAAAGCATACTTTCTATCTCTATATTTAATGTTAGGTTTGTAATACACTCTGATTTCACGTATGCACCTAACTACATGTTGGTCCATGGGTCATTTTCCATAATTAGCCGATGTGACTCTTGGGTTCGGCTCATTGCTATTGGACGTGATACAACACCCCCTGATCGTGAGGTTACTTGTACCTCAGGATGTCTAGACAATCTTTCCTAGGCCGAGCGACTCCAAACGCCCCAGGAACTGCCCGAGAGATCTAATTACCTTGTGCACAAGTTGTCCAAGACCAATGCATAATCTATATGCTTATCAGATAAAACATAACATGTGCAACTGTTAAACGACACATTTATTTGTGCCTTTCTTTGTTCGTAACATAGCTATAGCTCCTAACTATGGGACAATTCTCTTTTTTATTGCAACGTGTGCAAAATCGTCTATACACATCTAAATATTTGTAGCGTACTCATAGGCAACATGTGTCATGCCCCAATCCCAGGAGATCGAAAACTAATGACTGGGTATGATGTCGTACAAGTCTAGATTGTACTTGTACAAGGCAAACCCATTATAGTTTCAGGTATTTCTCAGAAAATGACTTCGCAGCAAAACCAAGCAGATAAATTGAATTCACGAGATATGAAAAAATATATCATCTTTATTGATAATTGTAATCTATTACAAGGCTTGCAGCTGAATACAGAGTTTACAACATATTACAAAGACTTTTGAATAGCCAACTGAATTTCTTACTATTTAGGCTTACAATCAAACATGCCGACTCGGCTTACAATGCATTTGCCAATTTGGCTTATAATCTCACTGGTTCATCTGAGTTATACTGTTCTATACATTAAGTCTCATATAGCAGAAGACATCGTCTTGCAAGAAGAGCTTCTGCGCACCTATCCGATTCATCGATGCCAAGCACTGATCAAACGATTTCACCCATGCACGAGCAACTGTAATGATGTCCACAAACATGGGTCAGTACATCATCTATGTACTGGCGAGCAGTGCTGGCCCAACTCACCTAAGAAGATAACACTAAGTAATCATATTATAGAACATTATTAAAAGTGGTCTTTTTCGTTGCCTTAGGATCAATTAGCAGTTAATATCCGACAAAAGTAAAGCATACACGTCATTCTTAGCCAGCATAATGTAAAGCAATATGATATCACTCTTTGGTGATTTTTACCCACAGTCGTGTAGCCATCCCTGTACATTTAAAATACTTACTCTGACTACACAAGACATTGTTAGGAACAACCACGATCGTGTAGCTAACAACCACATTGTTAGAAGCAATATCATATCACTCATTGGTGATATCACTCTTTGGTGATTTTTACACATGGTTGTGTAGCCAACAACCAACATCCTTCCATTTATATGATTTATAACTAATACTGCCTACATGTAAAACATCATTAGCATACAACCTGTCTATATGTGGGTCACTGGCTATACGCCATCTTGGACTTATGGTTAGACGGCTCCCCTTCAGCGACGGGTAGCTAGCCCAGTCTGGAAGGTTTCCAAATCACAGTGCTACTACTTCAGTACTGTGCTACTACTTCAGCACGATGTTCCCCTAGGACAAATCGGTTTTCGAGGTATCAAAATATCGTTCGAAGAACCACCTTGTCGATAAGTTGTCCATGACCATGCAAATATATGCAACTTATCTATGAAGAAAACATATAATGTATGATAAGGAAAAACTAAGTAAATAAGCCACCACTCTTAATTAAGCTATCATTCTCATTCGTATTGCCTCATATGCCTTGAGCTGAGCTCACAAATACCAACTGCCCAACCCAGGTTCTTAGTGTAATCAACATTCTACATCGACGACAGGATAATAGAATATTGATTACTCAATCTATTTCCCACATCTTTGATACCATACGTTCTCTCGGTCATAATTCAAGCATACTCACTGCCGAGTTCTTGGGACTTAGCATCTGTGTTACCATCAACTCATCGAGCTAATGCTTGATATACTCACCGTCCAATTATTTGGGACTTTGCCTTCACATGTCATGTGTTTCATAGCAACAACACATAAGCACACAATTCATGAAATGACGCACAACAGTTCTCGTGTCATGTGATTAATTATCTTTCATTTCTTTTTGGTTTCCATGCAAGGTATCATTTAGCAACTCAACACAAAATTATAGCATACAGTCCTTTTATTAAGTGTGAAGCTAAAGGATCTTCGAAGGGTTCAACACTACTCACATTTATAAGATGATTCCTGCCACGATCGCATAGCCTTCCAAGAGATCCTTCGCATAATCCTACCAACAAGGCTTCATCGAGCCTACCAGCCATCATAATGCATCTTGCGGGTCGAGGTACTACAATATATACTACTCAGAAAAAGTTTCATCCTTGAAACTTAAACAAAACTCATCCCCATAACTTCAACTTAATTTTTGAACTTCTTAATGATCAACTTGCACTATTCAATATTTTTCTACCATGTCTCGTTTGATTTCAAGTATTGTACCATCTCGCTAGGACATTCAAATTTATTCAAAATAGTTCCATCTTTGTTCTTTCCTCCAACACTCGTGCAATTTCTTAGCACATGATAATTTTTTCTCGTGACTTCGTTTGAATTCAGCATATCACTTATCTTGGATCATACACATATTTTAGGCATCAGAGAAATATATGCATTTCAACCAAGTTCAGTGATAGAGAAGACGAACGAGCTACAGGTATAACTTCATTTTTCGAATGTTAGAAATTCCTCTTGAGCATCTCGTATAGTCTCAACTCATTAATTCGATCTCCCAACCAACTAATAACACAATGAATGTTACTAATTCCAATTCAAGAATTTCCCACGGCCAACCAAATTTTTTTCAAAGTATTCCGACATAGATATATCAAGTTTTTTAACGAACCTAGAGTTTCTTTTTCAAGTCCATTGTCATTCATACCATCAAAAATTGATAAAGCCAATAACCACATTTCATTAATACACCACAATTCTTATAGATCAAATCATGTACCCATTATCGTTCACATCCATACACTTTATTTACAACTCATAATTTTCTCGATTATGATCCGTCTTCTAAGTTGTATCATCATTCTACTATAGTAAAGTTTTCCAAAGTACTCAAATATTTTCTCGCATTAATTAAGTCAACATATTATCATCTTGCATGAGCAACTCTTATTTCCAGCAACATTAATTCTGACGGTCATTCCAATTTACCTTTACTTTCATCGATCATGACCACATGTACTACATCATTCCATCGTTACACTTTTCTTTCAATTCCGATCTGATTGTCCATCAATGAATTTATTTTGACTGTCTCAAGAAGACTACCATCAATTTGCACAGCTCAATACGATTCAACTAACCAATTAATCAAATCCAACCAGTTCTAACAATTTTCGACATTCCCAAATAAGGCAACCAAGTTCCGAAACCAATATGATCCGTCATTCCATCCAGCGTTTGTAATATTAATTTTTCAATCTCTATTCCATTCTGAAGTTTACTTCCCGACATATCTCACTCATTTCGACCATACACATGCAACATCAATATGGACATTCTAAGGGTCTCCAACAATCACTTAGCCTTCAGTCAAGTATCTATGGTCCGTTATTCTAAGCTAAACCAGACATTCAGTTATCTCATCTGAGATTGATAACTATTAGGGACATACTTGTCTCTTATCTTAGAGACAACCAATTCTTATCATAGGGATACTCTATCTTATCTCAGGGACAATCTACGATCCAACCAATCTAAGGGAGATGGGACGCTACCCCAAGCTTATTAACTTATTCCAAAACTCAAACAACTGAAATATCTTAGCCAATAATCTAGAACATAGGCAACCAACCGACACACTAGGGTCAAATCTATCTACCTGTATTCATCCTTGGGTTATGCCCAACGAAGTGATTCTAAACTTACCCACAACCGACAAATCTATCCAATATTTCTTATGGGTCAATCTCGAAGCCATCATATATAACTTTATCAATCGGACATCCAAACTTCATCTTTCACTTGCATAGACACAATATCACCTGCTCAATCCGACTTAAATTAGCATATCGTACTCAAATTTGTGTCTATTAAATCGGGCCAACTATTCTGAGTCATATTCCAACATTACTACCTCAATAGTCTATGATTTATGATCTATTTTCTTCGGTCTCTTTGAGACATATTCAATTCCTATATTTCCAAATCATCGATATGGTCTGTAAGGCAACTATCTAATTGTATCTCTTTCGAAAGCATCCTTTGTGAAATTTTGCTATCACCAATACGGTCATCTCTTAGCAATTCATATTAACCATCAAAATATTTGTTTTGCATCATCTCTTTGTGATTCCATAAGAAGATTCATTATTCGTGCACCGATCCAATCACTATGGCACCAACCTTCTAGCATCCGTATTTCGGTCATCTAGTGGATATGATATAACTCATTTAGCTAAGTCATACTGCAACAATTCTATATTCCATCCAAACACGTTATTCCTACGACAACATCATTCACCGACATCGCCTATTACATATCGCTCCACCTCGATACTTATTTGTAGTCCAGCCATCAGAGTCTCATAAGAAACATATACTCTTTTATGCATGAAGGGACAAGTACTCATTCACTATGCCTCAAAATAATCAAGGGTCATAACTTGTTAATTCAGGATACGTCTAATTTTCACAAGCACAACTGCACATGTGCAAAGCCATCTATTTTCTCAAATCCATTTTCTACTTTTCGGTCATTGATGCAACTCTCTGGATCCTTTAATTCATTCGCAGCATCTCAATAGGCGCCTAACATCACCATCAATTTGTTGATGTTCGAATGCAATTCCTTTTACTCAGTTCCAATATCGTTCAATATTCGGTCCACATTGTTCTCTCAAAATCTTTGGACAGTAACACCCCACCATCATTACTAAGCCTACAATCCTTTTACCCAACTGATTCAAGTTATCACTTGAATCTGTAATTCGTACCATTCCCAACTAAGACATGCATTTCATATTCTCAATTACCCAGCATAATGCTAACCATCACAACTCGCAACGAGTTTTCCTAAACTTAATCATCAAGGGACACGCCCAACCATCATGTATCAATCGTAATCCCAGCTACGACTCGATACTATCCAATACCTTATAGTAAAGCATCACTATGCTATGAATAGAGTCAATGGACATCTTATTACTAAGAGGGTAGAGCCATATACCACTCAGAGCTCAAGCCATTCCCGACACAATATTCTTTATTCATATCAAACCAATATCTATAATGGACTATCCATCCTGCAGTGGTTATGTTGACCACAAATACCAACTAAGTTCCTTCACATCTGACTCATAACCAAGCCAACACACATAAGCCAACTCGACGATCCTGTCGATTCTCATTTAATAAATTCATTCACAATTCCTGTTCCAACATACCATGCCATCACCCATTGTCGATTGCCACATAACAATCGAATTTTATGATCCCACACTTAAAGCACCAAGCATATATTACCAACTTATCATAGCATCGCATCATTGTTATTCGTTTTAGTATAATTAGTAATTCATTAAAGCACACAAATCACAGCCCACATACTTGGACTTATTGTATGGAATACCCAGTGAGCGTCCAGAAGAATCAACGAATTTTTAATCAAGGGAGCAACTTAGAATAATTTGAAAGCAACACTGAATAATCGTGGAAGCAATTTTGAGTCATCATAGAGGAAACTTTAATTTGATCGCATAAGCAACTTTGAGTCATTGTGGAAGCAACTTTGAATCATCATAAGAGCAAATTTGATTTGAAACGAACGTAAAGCCGTGCTCTGATACCATTCTGTTACATCCCGATTCTGGGAGATCGAAAACTAACCACTGGACGTGATATCGTATAAGTCTATATTGCACTTGTACAAGGCAAAACCATTATAGTTCCGGTATTTCTCAGAAAACAACGACTTTGTAGCAAAACTAAGCAGATAAATTGAAATCACAAGATATGAAAAAATATATCATCTTTATTGATAATTATAATCGAGTACAAGGCTTGCAACTGAATACAGAGTTTACAACAAACTACAAAAACTTTTGAATAACCAACTGAATTCCTTGTCATTTAGGCTTACAACCTAATATGCCGACTCGGTTTATAATGAACTTGCCAATTTGGCTTACAATCTCACTGGTTCATCTGAGTTACACTATTTTATACATTATGTCTCGTACAGCAGAAGGCATCATTTTGCAAGAAGAGCTTCTGCGCACCCATCCGATTCTTCGATGCTAAGCACTGATCAAACGATTTCACCTATACATGAGCACCTGTAAAGATGCCCACAAACGTGGGTTAGTACATCATCTATGTACTGGCGAGCAGCTCTGTCCTAACTCCCCTAAGAAGATAATACTACGTAATCATGTTATAGAACATTATTAAAAGTGGCCTTTCTCGTTGCCTTAGTGTCATTTAGCAGTTCATATCCAACAAAAGTAAAGCATACACATTATTATTAGCCAATATAATGTAAAGCAATATGATATCACTTTTTGGTAATTCTTACCCATGGTCTTGCAGGCTTTCCGGCACATTTAAAATACTTACTATGCCTGTACAAGACATTGTTAGGAACAATATCATATCTATCATATTCATTATCGTTCAGGTGATTCTTACCAACAGCCAACATCCTTTCCTGTATATGATTTATAACTTATACTACCAATATAAGACATCGTTTGCATGCGATCTA
>JANAVB010029025.1:0-135220 GCA_029216955.1 Iris pallida | reverse complement strand
ATTTTTGGGTATTTAATTAGATTATTAATATATGATTTTTGGTAATTTTAATCATTTTAAACTATTTAAATCATGACTTGATTTTGGTGTTTGGCTAGTGTAACTTGGAGACTGTTGACCTAGAACCTAGCCATGTGATTAGGATGTTTAATTAGTACATTTTAGCCTAGAGGGTATTTTGGTCATTTAAGATTAGTTAATTTATGATTTATTGGATTTGTGTGATTTTAATTATTATTTAAATAAGTGCTATGTGCTATGATGGGTTTTAGCCTAGTGAAGCCTAACCTAGAAGCTTAGACTTAACCCATGGGCTAAGTAGGATGGTTAACTTAAGTTGAGGTAGAAATTATCAAGTTAGAAATCAATAGGAGTTTTAGTCATGAGAATTGATTTTTGAGAATGGGCCCTTAGAAACTTAGATGTAACTTGACTTAGAGAGGAGGCCCATGGCCCAACTAACTAAACCCTAACCCTAGAATTTATGACCAGCCACCTAGGGATCCACACTCCTATTTAATGTCTCCTCAAACTTAGGGCTAGCCTCCTTAGAAAATAGCAAGTTAAAATAGAGGTAAAACCCTTTCTTCCCCAATCCATAACTCCTCCATTTCAACTCCTTTTTCTTCCTAATTTCTTGCAATAGATTCTAATCTCTGTGTTTTTGATGGCTATGGTGAGAAATTCCAGGGAAGGGGCAATTTGGAAGAGTTTGGGTAGCTTGAGGAACAACTCACTTTGGGGTTTTTTGAGCCATTTCAAACCTATAGGTAAATCCCTATTCTCTCCACCAAATTTTGATTTCTTTGCATGGTTAGGAAGCCCTAGGTGTCCTCTCTCTGTTGGTATAGGTTTTGTAAAGTTTTGTGTCTGTTTCGTGTCCGTATCGGACACGTATCCAATAGGATACATAGGTGTTTGTAGAAATGCCACTAAGGATTCGATTTTTGTAAATGTGATTGCATAGATCTGTAGATCTTCATGTGTGTATTAACTTTTGTGAAGGGTGTTTGGTGTTTCGTGTCGGTTTGTGTCATGTTTTTGCCCTTGGACACGCTGCACGAGCCACACACCTGTGTCCTGCCTATCGGGGGCTAGAACACGAGACACAGGACACGTCGTGTCCTAATTTTTGGGGTGAACCATGGGGCATTGTCTGCGACCACACTCCCAAAATTTGGGAGTGTCTCGTGGACTGTGCACGGAGCTTTTAAGCTCGTACGGGTCGCTCGCTTTCGCACGCGGGCTGCTATACGAGTGCACAGACACCACTGATACGCGTGTCGTATCGTGTCTGTGGGACTCGTGGACACGGTGCAGTATGTGTCAGACCTAGGTCTATCCTAGGTGAACCTTTGGATACGAGCACGTGTCGTGTCATGTCTTGTGTCGCGTGTTATACGCGCGTGCACGCGTGCACAACAATTACTCGTGCACTGTCAGTGTCTGTGTTTGTGCATTGTTTGGGACACGATTCGTGTCCAATTTCTGGACACAATACACTCTATAGTACACTCACATATATAACACTAATCCGAACCTATAATTTATCATCTTAATGTGTTTCGATTATTCAAATTGGAGTTTCTGTTGTGACTGATACATAGTGCATGTTCTGATTCCCTGTGTTCGATTCCATTTCTTTTTTTAACTGTTAAATTAATGATTAAATTGCCATTTTAATTCCTGAACATATGTATTAGTTCATGTTAGTTTGATTTTCAAGTTAAGAATGGTTTTGCATTGAGATTTTAGGAATTCGACTTATGGTTTGGACTTTCGAGATTGGACTGATACAGTCCTGACATTTCAACATTTTTGAACTCTCAATTCCTAATTAAACTGATTTTTGTGATTTAATTCCATGTTTAAATCCTTACACAAGTATTAGCTACTGAGGGTTGGGATTCATTGATGATTTGGATTCGAATTACTGAAATGGGTTCGAATGAGGTTTTCCTTCCTATTTTTTTCTGATACAATGTTCCCAGGTTTCCTGAGTTCCATTCAAAGTTTCTATGAGGAATTAATCTTGATTCTCAATTTTTTCTGATATATATATATATATATATATATATATATATATATATATATATATGTTGATTCGATTTCATAATTGGATTTTGAACTAAGTTTTGGGATTCGAAATGGTTTAAATGTAGAAAACCTGGGAATAACTGACTGAAACCGAGTTTAATCCAATGTTAAACTAGAACTTTTCATATTATTGATAGGATTTCAGTTATGGTACTTCTGAGGTTCTAGTTAGAAATGATATCAGAGATTTGATTGGTGTGTAACTGAGATTTCCATAATGTAAAGAAACTGAGAATGGCATTGGTTTAAACTTGCATTGTAGGTTTTGGTTCCCTATGAACTTCTATGGGTTCATTTCAGTTTACCAAAACTGAAATTGAATTCCAGTTTTCCCACACAATCTACTCACCCCCTCACAAATCCTGAACACATTCTCATTTTCAGTTTTTCCCTCACACCACCCTACATTAACTGATATGTCACAGTCCTATGAATCACATTGCCTCCACAATCACCCACACATCACTAAATTCCTAACTAATCCTCACACACTCATGTGTAAACCAAACACACAGGCCTATGGGTTAGACCCTGTTTCACCCAGTTGACTCACACACACATGCCTACACATATACAAAACACACACATGACATTGTTCCCTGTCACACATTCCTACACACACACCACATACATTTACATGTACCCACCAAACACTCACACACACATGGCCTCCTACAAACACACACAGGACACTCAAATCTGAAAATGTTTTCCTAATTGACCCTCACACAGTCGTTCACACATTATATCACATACACACACACAAGTCTATCTCCACATGAATTATATGAATATGTAATCTAGTACCTATATAGCTACCCTATATATATTTACATATATATATATATACAAATGTGAATGTGATATATATTGATTGGTATAATGTATATATACATGGTTTTATTATATGTGAAGTATGGTGTAGGCTATGGTACTAGACTAGTGTGGCTTGTATGGTAGTTGGTTAGAGACCTAGATTAACTTGTTAAACCTAGGTTAGACTAATCTAGACTAGTGTGGCTTGTATGGTAGTTGGTTAGAGACCTAGATTAACTTGTTAAACCTAGGTTAGACTAATCTGGACTAGTGTTGACCTAGTTTGATTGTTAGGGTTGATCAAAGTTGACCAAGAGTTGACTTTGGCCTACATTGACTAGAATCATGTAGAATGCATAGTAGGACTTCATTATACCATTTTGGACTTGTTGTGACTTGTGCTGTTCTATAGGAGACAGACACCACTCCTCGGACAGTATATTCTCTTCAGACACTCAGGATATCAGGCGAGTACATTCTCTGACCGTTTCATACTTGTCTGGATTTACATTCTTGCTCTAGATTACTGTACTTGATGCTGACACGATCATTATCACGGATTGGTACTATATGAATCTTCTTCAGAGATGTTATCTTCTTGTATTCACTAAATACATATTGTGATGTGCGTTCACTTACATATTGTATTTATTGAATACCCTTATCATTGTATACTCATTGTGCATATTGTACTCTCATTATCACATTGAGCCATTGTACAAGCCATTGTATAAGGTAACGTAACTGAATTGGATCCTTGTGTATTGATTGGGGGAGGGAGAGTAGAAGTGGTTATGTGATCAATCCTATTGTATAAGAAATTGTATATGTCCATTGTACACCCACGTACAAAGGAGTCCCATTTTATTGTATAACCTAACCCGTTTACATAACCATATTGTGCTCTAAATCACATGTTGCTTACAGTTCTTACTTATCATATATAGATATTTCCATTATCAAATCTCTACTGTTTTTCCTATACATTCTTCTTTCAGCATTTCATGTACCTTACTCTATTGCATGCTTTATTTCCTAACTTGATATGAACTGCGTGAGATGTTTTGTGCTCGCTCCTGTCCTGACTGGACCTGTTGAAAATATTACAGAGAATGAGGATGAGGCCTGCATAGACACCTTCTATGGGACAGCTGTAGATGGCTCGTGTGACCCAGATTTCCAGCCTGATCTACTAGCTTAGAGACTGAGGCTCCCTAGTCTAGGATTTTACTATTTCTGTCTTCTGAGATCAGGATTGTATATTATATTCTTTCATATTTAGTAGTTGGGACTTGTATTCTGGATGTTGTTAGATGTTATCTTAGACACTTAGATCTCTCTGATTGTATCTGTGGATCTTTTATTCCAGTATCTATCTATCTATCTTTTATCTTATCATTCTGCCTTAGATGTGATTGAGACTGTATATTGCTATTCACCTCCATTCGGAGGGTATATACTGTACATACCTTTATATTGTTAGATGAATGACCTAGGACAGCGTCCTACCGCCGATACTACGGCGTAGGCTGGGCGTTGTTACGTTCTCGTACCCTCACAGTGGGTGCGGGTCGTGACAGCAATGGATACAGATGAAGAATAGAAAAGTGTACCGAATGATACTCTGGTGATTCCTGTCAAAGGACGTACTTCCTATCCTCAGTCGTCCAAACCACTGACTATCTATCTTCCTTCCCATGAGAAACAGCTTCATGGTGATAGTAAGGAACAAAGGGAGCTCACCTCTTCTGAGCCACTTGTAATCGACCTTCATCGTTAGAAGCCCCCTCCTCCTTCTCGTTCTTCTTCTCCCCCTCTTGTCATCAATCTGACTAAGCCTGCTAAGGCTAAAGTTCATGTTGTAAATGATGGTGTAAAAATCAATAAAGCATCTCCTTTGCAGTATACTGATGTCTCTTACTATACTCAATATTACTTAGATATGCTAGATAGCTTTAAACCACTTACAATAGAAGTCGTATCATCTCTACGAAATGTGGTATCCTTGATTCAATACAAGAGTCATACTTCATAGTACCGTCTCGAAAGAAAGATGAAAGGCCTATATTCTTCAACAAAGAGAGGAACAAAAAGTCATGCTCTATAATGATAATAGAGATGATACAAGAAGACTACAATTACGTCGCTATAGTCCACAATCCAAAGCAATTATCCGTAAAATGGGCTATAATTTCATAATATGCCTCAACAACGGTAAAGGAAGACGAACTCCCCTTCGTATCTCTGTTCCAAAAGGAAAATCACAACAATATCATAGTAAAACGAAGCGGGGTTTAGGTTACACTTCATTACTTTCAACTCCAGAACCTTCTAATCTGATGAAGAAGAACGATCTAACTCTTCTGATTCTATCACATATTCTGATACCAGCATTGGTCATGTTCATAGGGTGATGGTATCTTCTAACATGGTGTCTGTCGAATTCTCGGAAGATGATGAAGATGACATTGAAGAAGATCCTGAAGTGGACCCTTGGGCACAAAGGATGGACAATCAGTGGGAACTTTGTTTTGAACAACGAGAGCCACCTACTGAGGATCAACTAGTCCAGGTTGATATTGAGAGAAGGGCGTATCACGACCAATCTTCGTTAGCAAAAATTTTTAGAGGATGATAAATAAGAATTAATTCACCTTATTCGTGAATATATTAATGTCTTCACCTGGAGTTATGAAGATATGCCAGGATTAGATCCTCAAGTCGCAACTCACAAACTTAATATCTTGCCGAATGCCAAGACGGTCAAACAACAACAACGTTGATTCAAGCCTAAAATGATGGATGCAATTGATGATGAAGTCAAAAAGCTTATAGCTTGCGATTTTATCAGAGAAGAACAACATCCTGACTGGGTAGCCAACGTTGTACCAGTCTTGAAAAAAATCGAAAATGTTCGAGTTTGCATAGACTTTCGGGATCTCAATGATGCTTGCCCTAAAGACGAATTCCTTCTCCCAATTATTGATGTCATGATCGACAATACATGTGGATTCGAACGAATTTCTTTCATGGATGGGTTTTCTGGATATAATCAAATCCGAATGAACCCTGAAGATAAAAAATGCTTCGTTTCGTACTTCTCGTGGAGTATACTTATACAGTCATGCCGTTTGGTCTTAAGAACGCTGGTACAACTTACCAGTGGGCTATGAGTACTATCTTTTGATATCACTTGCGAAAGACCGTTAAATGCTATGTTGACGATATTGCTGTCAAAAGTCGTCTAAAGGAAGATTACATTCAAGATTTAAGAACTATTTTCAATCTAATGTGCCAGCATCAACTCAAAATGAACCCCACCAAGTCTTTCTTGGGTGTTTCTAGTGGCAAATTTCTCGGTTCGTCATTACCTCTAAGGGTATACACGTTGATCCCGAGAAGATCAAAGCCATTCAAGAGATGCCTCCTCCACGCAACCTAAAAGAGCTACGAAGATTCCAAGGTCGACTTGCGTACATCAGGCGGTTCATTTCGAATTTATCTGGACGTTGCAGACCATTTACTCAATTAATGAAGAAAGGTGTATCTTTCATTTGGACGGAAGAATGTCAACGAGCATTTGATGACATAAACGGTATTTAATGAGTCCACCGGTTCTTGTACCACCAATCTCAGGAATACCTTTCTTAATGTATGTCCGGGCAATAGATCATTCATTGGGAGCTTTGTTAGCTCAGAAGAACAAGGAAGGTCATGAACAAGCCATCTATTATCTTAGCCGAACGATGATTGGAGCTGAACATCGTTATAGTCCGGTGGAGAAGGAATGTTTAGCCTTAATGTTTGATGTTCAGAAGACAAGACATTACATCATAGGCCAAACTATTCATGTCATATCTCGAGTCAATCCTCTTCGAGTCTTAATGAAAAAGCCAAGTGCACTTAATTCCAGGCTTGCCACATGGGCCATATTATTAGCACAATATGATATGGTTTATGTTCCTCAAAAGTCAGTGAAAGGTCAGGCACTTGCTGACTTCTTAGCAGCTCATCCTGTCCCTGAAACATCTAAACTCTATGACGAGATTCCAGACGAAATATTGGAATCAAATATGATCTCAGAAGAGTTTCCTACTTGGCGGTTGTTCTTTGATGGAGCTTCTAGAATTGGACCTGGAGGTACTCTTTTTACTGGAGTGGGAATTGTTCTCGTTTCACCAGATGGATTAGCTGTTCAAAGGGCTTATTCTTTAGACGAATCATTCTCTAACAATGTGGCAGAATACAATGCTTTGCTCATTGGACTCCAATTAGCCACACAATTGGATATTGAATATCTTGAAGTATATGGTGACTCTAAGCTGATTGTAAATCAGGTTAGAGGTATATATAAGTTTGACATCAAGATTTGGTACCATACCATGAAGCAACAACCAGGATAGCATTTTGTTCAAAGGGTTCTTTATCGAACATGTACGTCGTGCATGCAATATAGAAGCGGATGCCTTAGCTAACCTAGCTGCGGTAGTAGCAGTTTCAGTCAAAAGGCAACAAATGGTTGTTATCTCTAATAAAGAACTATTTTGTGTCGAGAATAACCATAACATTGAATTCAGCAATCTAACTGAAGTTAATGTCGTTTGCGAGGACTGGAGAGCACCTTTCATTGATTTTACAGTACACGACATCTTGCCAGAAGATCCTAAGGAAGCTACAAGTATCCGTCGTCGATCGCTTCGATTCTACGATAATCATACTACTAAAACTCTCTATCGAAGAACATTTGATGGGTTACTTTTGAGATGTCTCGCTGGTGATGAAGCAAAGCAGATACTACGCGAAGCTCATGATGGCGTTTGTGGAGCACATCAGCCTGGTCCTAAACTATAGGATCGTATTGACGTATGGGTTACTACTAGCCCTCTATGGTATCAGATGCTATTGACTATGCAAGGAAATGTCGCACATGTCAAATTTATGCAGATTTTATTCACCAACCGTTGGAATTTCTTCATCCGACTGCAGCCTCATGGTCCTTAGAAGCTTGGGGAATGGATATAATTGGCCCTATCAATCCTCCTTCATCTAAAGGACATCGGTTCATCTTGGCTATAACCGATTATTTTTCTAAGTGGGCAGAAGCTATACCTTTGGCTGAAGTTAAGACTAGTAGTGTCATTAACTTCATCAAACATCATGTGATATACAAATTTGGTGTCCCTCGCTAAATCATCCATGATAATGGGCCACAATTCATCAGCCAGAAGTTTAATAGGTTCTGCGATGACAACAGAATCAAAAATGTTGCCTCTACGGCCTATAATCCTGCGACTAACGGGTTAGCTGAAACATTCAACAAGACTATTATCAAACTTCTTAAAAAGTTTGTCTCTATTAACAAACGTAATTGGAGTGATAAACAATGAGAATGTTTATGGGCATATCGCACTACTGTCCGTAACCCCAGGTTACACCTTTTTCTCTAGTATATGGACGTGAAGCTGTCTTACCTCTGGAAATTCAAATTCCATCATTAAGAATCGCCATTGCTAACGAGCTTACTACGAAAATAATGATCGTCTTCGGCTTCAAGAATTGGAGGCGCTCGACGAGAAAAGGCTACTAGCTCAACAGCACATCGAACTTTATCAAGCCCAGATTTCAAAAGCTTTCAATCGTAGAGTCAGAGTGCGAACATTTCAGGAAGGCGAGTTAGTTCTTACAGTCAGACGTCCTATGACTATGACACATATGAGCAAGGATAAGTTCGAGGCAAAATGGGAAGGGCCGTATGTAGTAAATAAAGTTTTCTCAAATGGAGCCTATCAATTAACAGATATGGATGGCAGAGTGGCTATGATGCCTATCAATGGCAAATTCCTCAAGAAATATTATGTATAAAAGCAAAATGTAATTTATTTCAGAGACATGATGTAAATAAAAGTCCATTTTATACAAAAGCAGAATGGAGTTACATAATATTAAGGACGGTGAGGAGGCCCTGATCCTTTGATTAAATACATAGTTCGCCAACAGTTCAAACATCTCATTGCCTGAACTCACAAAAAACTTACAAGCAACCATCCTTAATGCCTCTTCTTCGGCAGTCTTCCCAGGCTCCACTAGTTGCGTAATCAAGTCCTGTCCTGGTGCAGGAGCAGTTGAGCCTTCACCCCTTTCATTTTGAGGAGGCATTGGAGGCTCAGCAGGTGGCGTCTCGGTCTTTCCTTCAATCTTCGGAGTGAGCAAATCTTTGGAAGACATTTTGTACAGAAAGGAAAGAAATTAACGATATCTACGAAAGTTTTGTTCTATTTATAGACAGAACAACTAGATAGTCAACCTCGAGAACTGATGCGACTTTTTAAAGAAGCCCAACTGTTCATTCACTTACAACTGTTCATTCATTTATGACTGTTCATTCTGTAGGAACGAAATCGTAAAGCACAATACTCTAGAGGGGGGAATAGATTTGGCACGAATAATGCTAATTAAAAAATATTAGCAGCAAGATCACAGAATAATAATCACAACTAAGTAATGTAAAGGCAGAGATAAGAAAGCAAACGCAAAGACAGCGATGTATACTGGTTTTTCTCTGTTGAGGACTAATCCAGTCGGTAGAACTCTTGCTACCAGTTGAATCCACTATTGGCAAAACCGCAAGTTTTCTTACGAAGTCCTTGCAACTTCTACAACGCGAGCTTTGATACGAAGAACTCGTCCAACTTCAATTGTGAAGAGGTATTCTTCAATCAAGCCTTCTGATTACAATCTCTCAGAAACTTCTAGACCGCACCGCACTGGCAAATCGACTAGAGGATTGTAATTGGCTTGGGATCTGAAATTTAAAGCTCAAGAAACTCTTTGGAAGACTGAAAGCTTTAGATAGAGAGAAGATTGAAAGTGAATGAGCGTTGAAATGATCGAAATCCTTCTCTATTTATAGGAATTCCAAAGACAGAATTCGGGCAGAATTCGGGCAGAACTCGATGAGAAATCTCGGTCAAATCCGCAACTGCAGGAGGGCCAAGTTCCAGAGAATTCAAAAAAATCAAAACGGCCACTAACCGAACTCTGGCCGAGTTCTGTCAGGGTTAGGTTAGGTTTTTAAAATTAGTTTTTGGGGATTTTTGAAAACCTTTTTGAAAACCTTTCTGAAGCTTTTGTTAATATGAATGTTTTTCAACTAAGGATATTTTAAAAATATTTTGGAATCATTTTGGAATAGCCTATTTGCCAGTACGACTCGGTGTACAACGTATTCCTAGACTCAATAAAATGAAAAATTTGCTCAAAGAAATACAGACTCGAACATGCAAACATTGCTTCGGTCTTGAACTGTGTAGATAGCTGTTCTTGATCATGTCCAAGAGTCCGATACATCCTGACTAGCTTCATATATCGAGACAGAGTTTGATCAATTATTAAAATCAGTTTGACCATATGACCAAAGGGCCAACAATCTCTCCCATTTTGATAATTGACAAACTATGAATGATATAACATTAAAGCTTGAAATAAAATCAAAAATTGTTCATGACCTGCAGTATCTCAAAAGAAATGTTAGATCTTTATTTTTCTCCCCCGTTTTCACTTAGCAAAATAATTGCAAAAGAGAAAAACTCCCCGCAATCAATGCATAAATAACAAACAGTGAAGAAACACAAGAAAATAATCATAATAAATGGTAGAAATATATAAAAATGAGAATGACATCACAGGCATGTATTTGTACTCAGGCAGTTTATAATAAACAAAGAATTATTTCACAGGCAGTTTATAATAAAGAAGCAGATAAGATGATGTAAATAAGTAAACTGATGTGAACCATAAACTACTACGAAATCCATAAAGATGAAATGATGTCCAAGAGACATAAAAATATCCAGTACAAGTCCTCAAAAGAAATACTGATAATAAAGTCTAAAAAGATAGAAAAACTTGAATGTCGGAGCATTTCCAAGTATACAGTAGATAATGTCTAAGTCTCAAAAATCAGATAACATATCACATATCCTCATCCTCATCATCATCATCATCATCAGCATGACCGGCATGTCCAGAAGGACCAGCTGCAGAGGTACCAGCGCCAGAAGGGTGAGGAGGAGCGCCAGTGTAAAACTCACGACATAGTCTCGAGGAGCACGGTCAGAACGGTACCAATCATATGCATTACCGGGCTGAAAGTAGGCATGAACAGCCTCATCCTCACAGCGGTAACCAGAAAAGCTGGATCTCTAGGAATGGAACCGACAGAATGTCCAGTCTGGGCGAATCGAAGATCAGCTAAAGAATTTGCAATCGCTGATAACGGGTGACGTTACGAACTCACGTTCGCGAGCCATGTCCGTCATCGAGACGTGCAAATCTGAAAGGTACTGGTGTATGCCCTCAAATGTCATAGCATACTGCTGAGGAGGTGAAGGAGGTGGAGCAGTAGCAGGGGCTAGGAGGAGCAGCAGCAGTCATACTACGACGAGATAACTTGAGAAACTTGGGCTCAGGGTCTTGAGTACAAGTAGATAAATCAATGTCGAAACGCTGAAAGATGCGTGGGAGAATCATCGCATAAGAGATATTTCTATCTCTTGCACGACAACGACCCATCATCTGAATAATGGTCTTAGGGGCAAAAATGGAATCCCCTTAAGAATGTGAAACATAGCAGATAATTCAAAGACGTGACATCATCTTTTGAAGTAGATTTTGGAAGTAGAGTGAGTAAATGATACGGTGCAATTCATAATTAAACAAGTTCAAGTTGTTTGCCTTGAACTTTCAGGACGAACTCGATCAGGTGCACAGAGTTCCGCTTTGAAACTAGTAAGTGTCATGCCGTCGGGGAAATCAAATTCAGTGATATCAACAAGCGGTTCACCTTCGTTGGGAATACCAAGGATTACCGCTAAGATAACATCATTGAAATTGATATCTAATCCTCCAACACGAGTGCTTACATCAAACGTGTTTAATATGATATTGCAGTAGAACAGTCTAATGGCATTAGTTGTACGGGGAAACAGAGTTTAACAAAATATTGTAACCCTAATGCCTCAAAGAAAGGTCGGTGTTATGGAAATACAGTCCACTTGATGGGAGCGCCTGTGCATATGGATCTCATGGAAAAATCTCCATACCACAGTAGGGCTTGATCTAGGGTTTGAAAGTAAAACCCGTCGAACGCGCCATCGCTAGATTGGACTGGCAAAAAGAGGGAATCCGTGGGTGGATTCGAAGATGAACCTTCCTCACTTGGGTTGGTTGTCTTCTTCCTCTTGAAGGGGTTAAATCCCTTAGGTGCCATTTGTGCAAAATAAGTAAATAGCATGAAATTGAAAGGTGGAGAAATACAAAGTTATACCTCCCAAATTTGAGTATGTTGTAGAGAACGACGAACTCCGCACGAATCCAAAGTTTGGATTGATTTTACCACTTGGATTGGAAGAGAAGGGGTGGTGAAGAACTTGGGTAGGGGGTTCTCTCGTGCGGCTGCTGTTGCTGTTTGATGAAGTTTAGAAGCAATGAAGAAGAAAGGCTCTCGGGTTCTGGTTATATAACCTGATACCTTCAACCGAACTCGGGCCGAATTCGGTCTGAAGTCTGGCCGAATTCACCTGGGGTTGGTTTGAAATACTTTCTTTTTCATTGGCTCATTTCAAATATTTAATTCAAAGATTAGTAATTTTGACATTAAAATAATATTAATGTTATTTTATAAATTAAATTTCTTTACACATCGACTGTTTCAGATTAGCTGTAGGAGTACTGTCCCAGCTGGCGGAGGTTCACCGGGGAACTCTTAAGTACCGTTTCACTTCAATCGTAGTTGTGATGACAGACAGACTCTTTATTGCTTGTCTCTAACACAGTTTTTGCATATTGAAATAAAATCAATTAACATTATTGATGTCCAAAATTTCTAATTCTCGACGTAAATAATTGAAACGATCTTCTGCTAAAGGTTTTGTAAAAATGTCAGCTAATTGATTCTCAGTATCTATGTATACAAGGTCAATATCTCCATTTTGATGATGATCTCTAAGAAAATGATGTCGAATCTCGATATGTTTTGTACGAGAATGACATACAGGATTCTTAGTCAAATTAATAGTGCTCGTGTTATCACAGAAAATGGAATACGTGTATAAAATAAATCATAGTCTTCCAAGGTTTGTTTCATCCACAAAATTTGAGCACAACAACGTCCTGCGGCGATATACTCAGCCTCTGTTGTTGATAGGGCTACAGAATTTTGCTTTTTACTAAACCATGAGACTAAAGCCTTGCCTAAGAAATGACATATGCCACTGGTACTTTTTCTATCAACTTTGCATCCGGCAAAATCTGCATCCGAATAACCAATAAGGTCAAAGGACTTAGTTTTGGGATACCATAAGCCAACAGAAGAAGTGCCCTTAAGGTATCAAAGATACGCTTAACTGCGCACAGATGTGATTCCTTTGGATTAGCTTGAAAACGTGCACACAGGCAAACACTAAACATAATATCTGGACGACTAGCAGTTAAATAAAGTAAACTACCGATCATACCTCGATACTTACGTGTGTCGACCGGCTTGCCTTGTTCATCAATATCAAGCTTTGTTGAAGTTGCCATCGGAGTGCCAATAGGTTTGACATTGTCCAGATCAAACTTCTTTAGCAAATCTTTTGTGTACTTGGCTTGATTTATGAACGTCCCATTATCAGTTTGTTTGCTTTGCAGTCCGATAAAGAATTTCAGCTCTCCCATCATGCTCCTCAAACTCATTCTGCATACACTTAGAAAATTCTTGACACAAGATTCATCAGTAGATCCAAATGATATCATCAACATAGACTTGTATTAAAAAGCTTACCATTAAAGGACTTAATAAAAAGTGTAGTGTCAACCTTGCCTTTTGAAAAACCATTGTCAAGTAGAAAGAGCTTAGACGATCATACCAAGCACGAGGGGCTTGTTTCAAACCGTATAAAACTTTCTTCAACTTGAAAACATGATCAGGGTTTTTAAAATCTGTGAAACCCGGAGGTTGTGCTACAAAAACTTCTTCTTTTATAAAACCATTTAAAAATGCACTCTTGACATCCATTTGAAATAATTTGAAATTATGAAAACATGCAAATGCACATAACATGCGAATGGATTCTAATCTCGCAACTGGGGCATAAGTCTCATCGTAGTCGATACCTTCTTCTGATTGTATCCTTGAGCCACGAGTCGAGCCTTATTACGAGTCACTAAACCATTCTCATTCAGTTTATTTCGGAATACCCAACGGGTGCCAATGACCGGATGATCAATAGGCTTGGGAACAAGTTCCCAAACTTGATTCTGTTCAAATTGGTTTAATTCCTCTTGCATAGCATCTATCCAAAAACTATCACTACATGCTTCATCAATAGTTTTGGGTTCTAGCTGTGAAATGAATGCAACACTAGAATAATATCTCTACTGGATGTATGAGTACTTACACCTTTGGTAATATCACCAATTACCAAATCTTTGGATGATCAACCGTAAATTTTAATCTTTTCGGCAGACTCTGAAGGTAGCTGGTTCCTGGATCTTCTCTAGGAGGATCAGCTAGTGCCGAGCTTGGTTGAGAATCAGCTGTTGTTGAGCTTGGTACAGTTGGATCTTCGTCATTGTCATCGATAGTCATTTGATTCAGTTCATCAAAAGTGACGTTGATTGACTCTTCGATGATCATGGTTTTTTGTTGAAGACTCTCTATCCTTTGCTCTTGGCCGCATAACCTAAAAATATACCTTCATCGGCCTTTTCGTCAAACTTTCCCAAATTGTCTTTTATTAAGAATAAAGCATTTACAACCAAATATTCTAAAATATGAAATGATGGAATTCTATCAAACCATAACTCAAATGGAGTCTTCTTCGATTTGGGTCGAATTAGAATTCTATTGAGAACAAAAAAAGCTGTATTGACAGCTTCAGCCCAGAAATATTTGGGTAGACCTAAACTGATTTAACATTACCTGGCCATTTGGATAGAGTAGAGTTCGTTCTTACGTTCCACAACTCCATTTGTTGTGGAGCCTAGGACAGGAAAACTCGTATACAAAACCGTGTGTGTCACAAAATTGCTCAAACTCTGTATTCTCGAATTCGCCACCATGATCGCTTCTAATACGAGTGATCATGTAACCTTTTTCATTCTGTACTTTCTTGCAAAAGGCGACAAATTCGGATAATGCATCATTTTTGCGTGTCAAGAAGTATACCCACGTGTATCTAGAGTAATCATCTACAATTACAAAAGCATAAAGCTTACCTCCGAGGCTAGCAACTCTGCTAGGACCAAATAAGTCCATATGTAGCAATTGTAGAGGTCTAGTAGTACATACTGCGTTTACTGACTTGAATGTGGATCTGGTAACTTGTTTTTCACATTGGCTGCATACCGAATCCTTCTTGAATGTTATGTCCGGTAAACTGCGTACTAGCTTTTGTGGATAATCTTGAGATTGTGTCCATATTTGCGTGACCGAGTCTCATGTGCCACAGATGACTCTCATCACTCTTAGCCATTAAGTATCTACCTGAAATGTTAGTTTCTTCCAACAAATAGAAAACATATATGTTGTCTTCCCTGATACCTTCAAAGATAGTACTACCAGTTGAGCTATCAACTATAGTACATTTGTCTTTGCCAAAGTTGATGCCATAACCATGATCAGCTAGATGACTTACGCTGAGTAGATTATGTTTCAACTTGGTAACCAGACAGACATCCTTAATCACAGGATAGGGAGACTTACCAACATCACCGATACCAATGATATACCCTTTCAAGTTATTACCAAAGAAGACATAGCCTTCCTTCTTTTTCTTCGACAGTATTGCAAATAGTATAGCGTCACGGTCATATGTCGTGAACAACCGCCGTCGAGGATCCATTTGCTTCTAGCATGTGAAAGGTGTTCCACCTACAAAACAGTTTGCAGATGAAACTTTTGGTACCCATTTCTTGTAGGGTCATGAATTGTTAGCTTTTGGTATCCATGCATAAATATTTAAATCAACAAGCTTTCTGATTCTACATGCAGATGAAATATGACCAATGAGGCCACAATAATGACATTGTGTATGTTTAGTGTTGAAAGCTGAGTGATGTGCACGGTTGGTAGGTTTAGGTTTTCTAGTATAGAAGAAAGCATACATATAATCCTGTTTGGGCTTAACCTTTTAGGGTAAAGGTTTGATAGGGTTAGGTCTGACAGTGTTTGGCTTGGGAATGTTCCGATTTTTTGGTAAGTGACACGTGTTAGGGTAGGAAGCAGCAGTCTCAGGCTGTTTTCTAACCTAATTTCCAATCTTTTGGAAGTGTCATACAACTTAGTATAATCAGAAGTGAGTGTTTCCATTCTGATTTGTGCACTTTGAAGACTTTTCTTCTCTTTAGAAAGTTCTTCTTTCAGTTGGTCAATAACCTTGTCTTTCTCTTCAGATGACTTGGTAGTCTCGTGTAATAAGAGCTTGATAGAAGAAAGCTCACCAGACACACTAACATTATTTCTAACCTCAGCTAGTAGGTCGGTAAGTCTTCCTATTCTTCTTTGTACTCTTTGAGTACCTTCTTAGAGGTCTGATATTTGCTACGCAGTTTCCTGTAATCACTTATCAGTTCACTGAAGGCATCTCCTAATTGCTCAAAGGTGAAGTCATCATATGTATCAACTACAGGTTCAGTAGGTACCTGATCGGATGCCATAAAGCATACGTTTGTAGCGTCTTCTGATTGTTCATCTTCTGAATCGCTGGCTTCACTTTTATGCCATATGCTGGTGTTGGCATATCTCCAAGATGTTGATCTCTTCAGGTTCCCTTTTTTATACCTGTTGCTCTTCTTGCTTGATGATGAGTTTGTAGGACAATCCTTCTTCATGTGTCCCTTCTTCTTGCAGCCATAGCAGCATCATCTTGATACCAGTTGTTGCTGCTATTGTTTTCTTTGGCTTTCTTCTCATATCTCATGAATCTTTTGAATTTCCTTGCTAGGAGTGCTTGATCTTCAGCATCAGATTCACTGCTGTCTGAATCACCTTCAGCAGCTTTTCTGTGCTGAGCCTTGAAAGCGATCGTCTTCTCCTTTGGTACAGGATCTTCAAAATCTTGTAGCTCCAGTTCATGAGTGAGTAGCTTACCCATGAGTACTTCGAGGGAAATAGTTGTGAGGTCTTTCCCTTCAATGATCGCAGTAGCCTTTGCGAATCTTTTTATGGTTACTGTATTCTTTGCCTGGGGAGGACAAAGGATTTACAATATCCAGGAATCTTTCGAACATCTGAGTAACTTTTTCGTTGGGCTTCATCTTGAACACCTCATACTCTTGAGTAAGTCTGCTGACCTTTGATTCTTTGACATGAGTCGTGCCTTCATGTGTGACTTCAAGTAGCTTCCACACTTTATTAGCCGTTGTGCAGATAGACACCCTGTTAAATTCAGTTCTGTCTAAAGCACAAAATAGAGCGTTAATAGCACGTGCGTCAAGACTGGCCTTTTTTTTCCTCCTCTGTATATCTGTTATGGGGTTTTTCAATTAAAACTCCATCAACATTTATACGAGGTGGCTTTTGATAGCCATCAATAAAAATAGACCATAAATCAAAGTCAAGTGATTTCAAGAAGAAACTCATCCGTGTTTTCCAATAGGTATAATTCGTACCATCAAACAGTGGAGGTCTGTTTGTGGCCTGGCCTTCACTTGTGAATTTCACAGTTGCCATGTGTTGTGCTGTGATCTATATAACAATTAATTAAATAAATAAATAATTGTAATATTACCTTGCTTTACCTGTAACACCCGCTCTGATACCAATTGTAGGAACAAAATCGTAAAGCACAATACTCTGGAGGGGGGTGAATAGAGTTCGCAGCGGAATAATGCTAATTAAAAATATTAGCAGCAAGATCACAGAATAATAATCACAACTAAGTAATGTAAAGGCAGAGATAAGAAAGCAAACGCAAAGACAGCGATTTATATTGGTTTCCTCTGTTGATGACTAATCCAGTCGGTAGAACTCTTGCTACAAGTTGAATCCACTATTGGCAAAACCGTAAGTTTTCTTACGAAGTCCTTGCAACTTCTACAACGCGAGCTTTGATACGAAGAACTCGTCCAACTTCAATTGTGAAGAGGTATTCTTCAATCAAGCCTTCTGATTACAATCTCTCAGAAACTTCTAGACCGTACCGCACTGGCAAATCGACTAGAGGATTGTAATTGGCTTGGGATCTGAAATTTAAAGCTCAAGAAAACTCTTTGGAAGACTGAAAGCTTTAGATAGAGAGAAGATTGAAAGTGAATGAGTGAGTTGAAATGATCGAAATCCTTCTCTATTTATAGGAATTCCAAAGACAGAATTCTGGCAGAATTCGGGCAGAACTCGATGAGGAAATCTCGGTCAAATCCGCAACTGCAGGAGGACCAAGTTCCAGAGAATTCAAAAAATCAAAACGGCCACTAACCGAACTCTGGCCGAACTCTGGCCGAGTTCTGTCAGGGTTAGGTTAGATTTTTAAAATTAGTTTTTGGGGATTTTTGAAAACCTTTTTGAAGCTTTGGTTAATACGAATGTTTTTCAAAACTAAGGACATTTTAAAAACATTTTGGAATCATTTTGGAATAGCCTATTTACCAGTACGACTCGGTGTACAACGTATTCCTAGACTCAATAAAATGAAAAATATATTACTCAAAGAAATACAGACTCGAACAGGCAAACATTGCTTCGATCTTGAACTGTGTAGATAGTTCTTGATCATATCCAAGAGTCCGATACATCCTGACTAGCTTCATATATCGAGACAGAGTTTGATCAATTATTAAAATCAGTTTGACCATATGACCAATGGGCCAACACATTCATCTATGACTGATCATTCAATTCTTTCTTCAAAAACCGATGTGATTGTTCATTCATTTATTCTCTTCCTCGAGAGTCGAAATGATTGTTCATTCATTCAGTGTCTCTTCCTCGAAAATCAAAGTGACTGTTCACTCTTCATAACGAGAATCCACGTCCCTCACATCCCTGAATTCTAATTATTTACATCAGCAACTTGTCACATTCATATTTTCTGGATTCTGTTTTCCATATTAGCACATCAAAATCAAATTATAAAAAGAAGAGAAAATTATTCTTTATTCCTTCTTTAAAAACACAGATACATCTTGATAAAAATCTACTACATCTCGAATTTTTATTCTAAATATAACAAAGGAAGGTCTATTACATCTTTGGATCTTCCTATTTGATAATGAAGGTCTATTACATCTTTGGATCTTCTTATTTGTTGGTGCCAGTTCCTTGTCATCTCATCTAGAAGCAGCAAGCCAGACAATGGAATTGACTCTGGTCTTCTCTCAGAAAGATGAGAGGAGAACCACAGAGTACAGCTCATAGATAAGCTGCTGTCAATACAACTGGTGGAGAAAAGACGACCTGTTATGGTAACTAGGAACGAGATCACCCTTGTGATACGATTCCTAATTCTGTCTCTCCACCATCCAACTCTCATATATAAAGGCTCTTCCTACCATCTGAGGAAGATCCTTCTTGAACATGAAGAGTCTTGAGCTGTCTGATTTGAGTGTCAGAATCACATGAGCTATCTGATGTGGGTGTCAGAAGAATGCTCTTTACAGCATCCAGGTCGCCGATGCCAGTTTTGAAGAAGCTTGTCAACCAAACTTCTGCAAATATAAACAAAGAAAGAAAAGTTAGTAAGATCTATCAAAACTGCGTGCCGATCAACAGGCGTATCTCAACAGTGTGTGCTGATCAATAGACTCATATCAAAACTACGTGCCGATCAAACAGGCGCATCTCAATAGTGTGCGCTGATCAACAGGCGCTTATCAAAACTACACGCCGATCAAACAGATGCATCTCAACAGTGTGCGCTGATCAACAGGTGCATATCAAAACTGCGTGCCTCTGATCGAAGCTAAGCACTGGACCACAGTGAGCACCTATTCTCAGAAATAACTAGCGCATATCAACAGCGTCTATAACATGCGATTCATTTCTACAAGTCAGTACCTATCTTCAAAACTGTCTCAATAAAAAAGGTGGCGCAAAAGAAAAATGCTCATATGAGAAAACCATTGGTTCTTTGTTGAGACTTACCAACTTTCGAAGATGCAGCATGCAAAAGAATAACATCAGGATGAAATGGCGCAAGTGAACTTATGGATGATGAATTCTTGCTGGATAGTGGGACCTTATGAGAAATCATTTGTTTTGACAAAACATGAATCTCTCTTTCATTTTGGCTATCCTTTTTAAAGTGTTGAAGAATGAAAACAGGAGCATCATTCTAGGAGCCTATTTTAGAAAAGAACTAAACAATAGGCGCCTAAAACCGCGAGATGGTTGCCAAGTGTCTCTCAAAGAAACAGTAAACATTGAATTCGTCTAAGGAGTATATCCACATGCGCTACTTGGAATCTCAGCCACACAATAATGATGTCAGGAATTATAAATTTTATTAGAGGGATGGGGTAGACCCCTACAGACAAGTAGGAGAAGACACATGAAAAGAAAATAAAAGTTGGCATGCCTAAAATATTATTCTTTTTTCTTGTCTTCATTGGTCTGACGAAGGGCGGCATCCAATTCTTGCATGTTGAGGATCCTCGAGCGACTCATCAGATTAAGGAATCCCTCCGAATCGTCGTGCTCTTCAGAGGATGACCCACCACTCGAGTGATTGAAGACTGTTGGGTTTAAACCAAAACAGTCTAAGAAGTTCACTACCCTCAGTGACGGGTCAGCCTCCAATAAATAAGTTATAGGCGTGACATCAGGTTCTGCTTAGGGGACTTGATTGCAGTGTTAGCATTTGTCTCCATCTTCTTCTTCTTAGATGCCATTGAAGTACAGAAGTGAAGAATGAGTATAAAGATCGGTCCCTATATATATATGACCAAACTGACTATTCATATTCCTCATGGGAAACTGAAAAATCATCAATGAAAACTCGGGAAGGCAAAGAGGAGATCGAGTGTTTTCGAGAAAGAAAATTAATTATGACGACTGGGCATTGACTGGCGCAACTTGGCTCAGTCAAAACTTTGAAATGTTTTTAGTTTTGAAAACTTTGAAGGGGGTCTTGTAGGGCCTAAAAATTAAGTTGCGCCATGTATTTACTACTCAGCAATCAAATTACGCCTCAAAAATCAAGCTGCGCCATTGATATGAAGCTCAGAGATTAAACTGCGCCACATATTAGGTTGTGCCATATATATCAGACTGTGCCTTGTCGCGTTGCGCTAAAATCTACGTGGCATCTGACATTTAATGGTCATCATTACCTGACAGTACTGACAACTGACAGCACAATAAAAGAGAAAATCTCTTCGAATCCCTCGAATTGTGCCATTCGAGGAGATTGGATTGACAGTTGTCCTGCACATCTTATGAGTTGCGCCTAGGTACAATCTAAACAAATTCCTTAGTTGCCCTAGGCACAATCTGAACAAACTTCTTGTTAAGTTGCCATGTGCCTATCCATTCAATTGCGCCTAGGCGCAACCTAATCAGGCGCAGTTTGACTTGTTGACTGAAGCTCGCGCAACCAGATAAATTGAGACAATTTACATTCTAAAACAGGATGACGTGGCGCACATGCCACTAATCTCTCAAGACGTGTCTACTATCCTGTACACGACCACGCGCATCTCAATCATATGATGCCACGCGTCTAAATACAGTTAGTGCACGATTGTTAACCGAATGAAAGTTGGCACAACATCAGGTTGGCGCAACTCAATATGGCGCAATCCAGCCTCGCGCACATCAGAATAACTGCTAAAACAGTTATTTTAGAACTCTATAAATAGAGTTTCCAATCATTGTTAAAGCATCACACAGAGAGAGATCAAGAACTCTTGCAAAATTGCTACTGCATTCTCCAGAGGCTTTAGTCTTCAAGTTCACATAGTCCAAGGGATAAAGTGATCGTCTTCTAATCAGATTCCTACATTTGTACTTCTCCAGAATTCAAATTTTACTCTTGTACTCTTTTCAAAAGTTTGTAATAGAACAACTTTTTATTTTTTAAAACACCCTCAACACCGGTACCATGCAATATAAAATCTAGGGTACGCCGACCCTTTCGGTGGAACAACTCAACACTGAAATCACATGCAGTTGTATATATATATATATATATATATATATATATATATATATATATATATATATATATATATATAGACAAGATCAAGTAGAAAACTTTTCTTACCTTGGCAAGGTAGCTAAATTATTTCAGACGTCGTTTTTAAGCGCTATGACAAGGTCAAACAGGCATAATATATTAGAAACATGATAATATTCAAATACAAGTGCTAAGTCTCTATGAAAATTTAATTACACATTCATTAGTAAGGTATTAGTCCTTAGGTTATAATGTAGATGTCCAATTCTTATAAAAGAAATTCCAAGTCAACACATTTCTACGAAAATAGCAAAATATGTTCTTCGGTAAATACAACCAATCCAAGATCTAAAATTTAGGGTAGGAGTAAACTACTACCTAGAAAACAATTTGATGTAATAATATTGAAGGTAAGTTATTTATATAGAACTATAAATCCTCGGAATTCGGATTCAATTATTAGGTTTTCGAAATCAACCTAGATAGGTATTTTGGTAAATTCTTTTGTTGATTCCCTATGATTCATTTTCTTAAATTCAAGTACAAGAATGTGGATGTTATAAATCCTATAAATAAATTTGTCTTTAGGAGCCCAAATAAATCTACATTTATTTTTGAAGTTCGATACTATGGTAACCTAGATATCCGATATCCTTAATTTCATACTTTAATTATTCAAGAGTAATATTCTAGGCTTATTCCACTACATATAAAATATTGGACAGAATTAAAAGATTATAAAAACTTATAATTTCTTGAAAATGCTCACAATTATGACATAACTATTTATGATACCAAAAGTTCATAAAATCTAGAAAATTTGGATCGAGTATAAACTATAATCACTTGGGAACTTTTAAATAGAAGAACAAACGAAACTTAGAAACTTATCAATTTAGAAAAACACACAAGAGTACACCTCTTACTTTGTATAGACGTACAACTAATAATAATAATAATAAATATCTATACTAACCAAATAATTCATATTATATTCATGGAATATATGTAATCAACAATTAATTCTACCTAACTACCATAGTTAAAAATGAAACATCATGATCCATCTTTTGTATCCATTTGTCTTTGTCGTGTCCCAACATTGTATCTATGTTTATATGCCCTAAATTCCATACAAATTTCTAGACATGAACAAAATCAGAATATTATTTCAGAATTTTAACTACAATATAAATTTTGACAATAATATTAAAATTTAAGAAAGAATTCAAAGAGTTGGATGAGGGCTTGCCTTAGAAAAATTTGGGTTTGGAATTGGGGGCTAGGGCTTGGATCTTTTCTTCTTCAATTACTTCTTCCTTCTTTTTCTTCCTTCAAATTCTTCTTTTTAGAAGAAAAGGGGTTTGGGTTTAGGCTTTGTTAATGGAGGTGATGATGGAGATGAAAATAATGATGGTGGAGTTAGAGGTGGTGATAGAGGGGGGCCGGCGGTCGTAGGCGGAGCCGGCGGCGCCGGCGGCCAGGGAGGCCGACGGTGAGGGAGAGGAGAGAGAGAGGAGGAGAGAGGAAGCCGAGAGGGGAGAGAGGAAACAGAGAGGAGAGAGGGAAAAGAGAGAGAGAGGGAGATAGAGTGAGAGAGGAGCGTGAGACAGTGGCGGAGGGAGGCGCGGTCGGGTTGATGGGGGTCTGCCTTCTCTCTTTCTCTAAATATTTTTTTTCCTCTTTTTTTTAAACAATTTAAACCATTCATGATGACACATGTCTTTATGTGAAATTATTAAATACCCATGATGTTCATGCAAGGTGACAAGTAGGGATTGAGATGTCATGGTAAATTTGCATTTTGTAATATTACAAGGGCTTATTCATAAAAATTTTATTTTAGAAAAGAAAAATGGGTTTAATTGAAAATAAGATAATGATAATAAAATTAATGATAAATAATAATAATTTTTTAAAAAAATTTATTAACAAATATAATTATAGAGAAATAGATAATAAAAACAATATTTTATTAGGTGGCTATTACACTCTACTCACCTTACAAAATTTTTGTCCTCGAAATTTGAATTTAAAGATAAGCTTTTCAAAAACGATCATAAAAAAAATATTCTACCCACCTTACAGAGGTGAAGTAGTAATTTATTAAATTATTAAACAAAATATCTTGAAATATAGTATCAAAAGCATCACAAAAATAAGAACAATTCGAAAATAATAGAAATCATCAAGATTCTTAAAATTCTATAAAACCAAATAGAATTGGTTGATACCACGTTGTTTCAAATCATAACCATGCTGATCTTTGAATTCAAAATTATATTCCTCATTTTTGTTTTCTGACGTGATATAGTAACCTTGTGCCTCACCTTGCGCATATGGCTGCAATCAAGATACCGCTTCACTATTAGGATTCATGGCTGCACTTTCTTGCTACCACGCCATTGAATGAGTAAGAATTATGATTGATGAGTAGGAATTATGATTGTGAAGTAGTATTACCAAGTAAGCTATTCTTAGCAATCCAAACTATATTCAAAAGTCAATACTTAATTTTTAACTTTTCTAAACATCTTCGGCATTACTTTATCATAGTATCAAAGTAATATGTAATATTACATAAGATAAACTCATATCTAATATTATCAAAAGCACCATATGTCACTTTAAATTATTCAGGTCAATGAATTTCAAATCCAAACGGTAGTCAAACAAAATCAAAATCTGAATATCAAATTTCGAAATCCATCACGAAAAATAATCATATCCGGATCCCCGAAATTTTATTAACTTCTTGAATCATGTTTAGAGAATATGTGCCTCTCCAATTTGAATGGTCAGTCCGAATGGCTGCAACAACTTCTCATTTCTCGATTCAATTGAAGAATTTTCAGATTTTTGACACAATAAACAAATATTCATTCACAGGAAATTCAATTTCAGAAAGTCCAATAAAACTATTGTTTCAAAAAGAAAGTCCAAAAATCAATCAATGAGTAATGCATATATGGGTATTTAGAGGTAGGACAATTATCGAAATCAATGATATTATTTAAAAGAAATTAGATTGAAAATAGAGAATGCAATTTTAGGATTTTTTTTTTTTTAATCAACGAACCTTGGATGAAACAAGAAAATTTGAGAAATTTTAAGAAAGATGGAGATTTGTGAAAATAGATATATGAAATTTGATAAGGAAGAGGACGAGTCAAGATTTAGGAAGGGATAAGTTCAAAATACTGAGGAGTCTAACTATACTTTAGAAGCTATATACAATATTATATGTAACATATTTATGCCTGTATCTTAAGCAAAATACTATTATTACTAACTTACCCAATAGTTCTTCTAAGTTACCCTTATATGTATGCTAATTCCACAAAGACAATATATCCATTATAAAATATTAGATAATTATTAGCCTATTTGACCAGGAGATCCATATTCCTTTCTTATCCCAGTTTATATAATATCTAGATAAATGCCAGGTTTACTAAGGGTACAAAGTTCAAGATCCTTAAGAAACTTTCTACAATCCTTCACCAAGGCACCCTATTAAGAATACTTGTCTAATTATCTATTAATTATTTGGCCTAAATTTTTGAGCCATATCTATCCTTATACTACCCATGACTTCCTGAATATCATCTACATCCTTAATGATAGTCATAGGTTAGGATTCTTAACTATTTAGAATCACTATAGGAAATCCATAGGTAATGATTTATAGGGTAAGGGGAATTGAACATAGTCTATAATGGGTAAAACTTGTAGGGTATTCTCTATCTAAAGGTTCTTTGTAGGCTTTTCCTAAGAACATATCTTAAGGTCTATGGGTTAACCTCTATATAGGTTTCCTCAAAAGCTTGACCTCAATCCTATCACAGGTTTCCTATTTTTTATGACCTGCATCCTATCCTAGATTTTTCAATCTTCGCGGATCTACATGGGCCACCACTAAAAGACGTGTCACGTCCCGCTCCCAGAATACGACGAGCCGAGTACGTAACAGCATCACCAGGCTACGCGACATACGAATACTCCAGTACCCATATTCGCGATTGTCGCCCGTAAGGTTCTAGGATAGGTTTATTTTAGGTCACCCTTGCAAAATAAAATTAATATTATTCTGAGGACATTATGAAACTATAAATTTGAGATGGATTATTCTACCCAATACAACAATTAGCCCAATATTATTATATATTTATATACCTAAATTATTGATAAGAAGATCTGATTTTAATATGATTGCCTTCAATCGTCACATCTCGTTCTTGTTCTCTAGCTTCTCTCTAATGTACAATAGTAGCTCCTTGGTCTACAAATCTAGTGAACAATACTAGGTCGTCAAACGACATGCAAGCCCTCAGTCAAAGACGAGAAAATAAAATAAGTAAATTGAGAATCAATGAGATGATCGGATTCTCGAAATTCTAAAGTAAAGAAATTGAGAAATTAATTCAGAGGGATTATAACATTAACTTAAAATATGACTCTGACTAGATCCCGTTCAAGTGAATTTCCTCAGTGTTTGTCTTACGACTAAATCCTAATAATTCATAAATAACGACTACCGTCACAATCACAACAACCTAAATTCACTACCACAATCATAGTCAAGTTTTCTATATGATGATGCAGTTTAGAGAACACATTTGGATCACGATCATTCTCTATTTTTTCGACAATAATCCCATTTACCCGGGACTAGGTGGTGTCTAGATTGGGTACGGTGCCTTAGATCCGACACCCCCCCAAATCTTGTGGGAAACTTGTATGAATTAACTTTTTAAATTCTGATTTTATTCTCGAAATTTACTGGACCGTTCTCTGTTGGTGAGCTAGGTCTCACCGCCGATATCGCAAGGCCTTACAGATACGGGACTACTGATCAGCTTTTACTGTTGTTATTATATTGCAGGGATTTCGATAGATATGATCTAGTTGTTCTCTCCCACCCCATGATGCAACTACAAACACATACAATAGTCTATTGACTCATAGGTCTAATATCAGGTTCCAACTCGATTACCATCTCGTATGTCAAAGGCAATACGCCATACTGTAATCTATTGTTGGCAGGAGATTATCAAACTTATTACCATCTCGTGTGTCGGAACAACACGCCATATGGTAGTAGTTGTTGGCGAGGAATCATTCAACTTATTTTACCATCTCGTGTTTCAAAGACAACACGCCATATGGTAATATCTTGTTGACTAGGAAGCTGGATATAAACTTAGATTATTCAATTAGGTTTTCCTAATTCTGGAAACTTCCTAAATTTGGCTAACTCTCGAAATTATTGAAAATTTTGGCAGAATTTCCTTTGTATTTGTTGCATTGGAAATTTTACAATAGCCAATATATATATATATCAAAATTTTGGGTACGCCGACCCCTTCGGTGGAGCAACCCTCAACACCGGTACCACGCAATATAAAATCTCGGGTACGCCGACCCCTTCGGTGGAAAAACTCAACACCGGAATAACACGCAGTTGAATATATATATATATATATATATATATATATATATATATATATATATATATATATATATATATATATATATATATATATATATTTATAGACAAGATCAAGTAGAAAACTTTTCTTACCATGGCAAGGTAGCTGAATTATTTCAGACGTTGTTTTTAAGCGCTATGACAAGGTCAAACAGGCATAATATATTAGAAACATGATAATATTCAAATCCAAGTGCTATGTCTCTATGAAAATTTAATTACACATTCATTAGTAAGGTATTAGTCCTTAGGTTATAACGTAGATGTCCAATTCTTATAAAAGAAATTCCAAGTCAACACATTTCTACGAAAATAGCAAAATATGTTATCTTCGGTAAATACAACCAATCCAAGGTCTAAAATTTAGGGTAGGAGTAAACTACTACCGAGAAAACAATTTGATGTAATAATATTGAAGGTAAGTTATTTATATAGAACTATAAATCCTCGAAATTCGGATTCAATTATTGGGTTTTCGAAATCAACCTAGATAGGTATTTTGTGTAAATTCTTTTAGTGATTCCCTATGATTCATTTTCTTCAATTCAAGTACAAGAATGTGGATGTTATAAATCCTATTAATAAATTTGTCTTTAGGATTCCAAATAAATCTACATTTATTTTTGAAGTTCGATACTATGGTAACCTAGATATCCGATATCCTTAATTTCATACTTTAATTATTCAAGAGTAATATTCCAGGCTTATTCCACTATATATAAAATATTGGACAGAATTAAAAGATTATAAAAACTTATAATTTCTTGAAAATCTCACAATTATGACATAACTATTTATGATACCAAAAGTTCATAAAATCTAGAAAATTTGGATCGAGTTTAAACTATAGTCACTTAGGAACTTTTAAATAGAAGAACAAACGAAACTTAGAAACTTATCAATTTAGAAAAACACACAAAAGTACACCTCTTACTTTGTATAGACATAACAACTAATAATAATAATAATAAATATCTATACTAACCAAATAATTCATATTATATTCATGGAATATATATGTAATCAACAATTAATTCTACCTAATTACCATAGTTAAAAATGAAACATCATGATCCATCTTTTGTATCCATTTGTCTTTATCGTGTCCCAACATTGTATCTATGTTTATATGCCCTAAATTCCATACAAATTTCTAGACATGAACAAAATCATAATATTATTTCAGAATTTTAACTACAATGTAAATTTTGACAATAATATTAAAATTTAAGAAAGAATTCAAAGAGTTGGATGAGGGCTTGCCTTGGAAAAATTTGGGTTTGGAATTGGGGGCTAGGGCTTGGATCTTCTTCTTCTTTAATTACTTCTTCCTTCTTTTTCTTTCTTCAAATTCTTCTTTTTTAGAAGAAAAGGGGTTTGGGTTTAGGTTTTGTTAATAGAGGTGATGATGGAGATGAAAATAATGATGGTGGAGATGTTGGAGGTGGTGATAGAGGGGGGGCCGGCGGTCGTAGGTGGAGCCGGCGGCCAGGGAGGCCGACAGTGAGGGAGAGGGAGAGAGATGGAGAGGAGGAGAGAGGAAGCCGAGAGGGAGAGAGAGAGGAAACACAGAGAGAGAGAGAGAGGGAGAGAGAGAACCGAGAGAGAGGGAGAGAGATGGAACCGAGAGAGTGAGGGAGAGGGGCGATCGGGTGATGGGGGCTGCCCCTCTCTCTTTCTCTAAATATTTTTTTCCTTTTCCTTTTTTTTAAACAACTAATTCAAACCCATGCATGATGACACATGTCTTCATGTGAAATTACTTAAATACCCATGATGTTCATGCAAGGTGACAAGTGGGGATTGAGGTGTCATGGTAAATTTGTAATATGTAATATTTACAAGGTCTTATGCATAAAATTTTATTTTAGAAAAGAAAAATGGGTTTAATTGAAAATAAGATAATGATAACAAAATTAATGATAAATAATAATAATTAATATTATTTTAAAAAATTTATTAACAAATATAATTATAGAGAAATAGACAATAAAAATAATATTTTATTAGGTGGCTATTACAGTTAACAACATACTTGTGGAATCCAAATCTTATTAAATATTTGATTTGATTAGATTTGGATGTCCATAATTGGAGTTGTGCTATTTTAGATATAATAGGATTCTTATTGTAGAAAATCCTATTATGATCTAAAATATATAATTGATGGGCTATTTTAGGTGTAATATGATTTTTATTTGAGGGCTTCCTAATTAAAAAATTATATTATGACATAAAATAGGATTTTTCTCATCCTATATATATGGGGTGAGAGTGGAGGCACAAAGAATAAGCACAAAGCACAAAAGTTGAGATTCATGGTGCTTGTCCACAAGAAAATCTAAGAGAAAGTCTATACTTTTCTCTTAGAACTTCGCCATCCAAGACAGAAGAAAGAAGAAGATCTAATCGAGGAGTCGTCAACTTCGGTTAGGGAGATTGTTACGGGTTGGTGAGTGATCTCAATTGTAATCTTCTATTTTTTTTCTTGAGAGTGGTGAGGGGGTTGAACATATTAGGGCAAAGGGTTCAACGTGAGTTCTGTCAATCTTGTAATTTTATGAGAGTTATTAAAGGTTGGGATTTGTCCAGGTGGCATATGTCACCGCCATATTTTTGTCTTCATCTTGTGCTTGGTGTCCGTTAGACGGGGGTTGATTTTGGTCAGGTGGGTTGGCAAACTTCTGCACGTGCCTAACAATATACAGTTGAAATTTGCCACATTGACGTAGGATCATTTTATAGTGAATAATTTCATAAAACCCTAACAAGAATTGCATATTTCGTTGAGTTTCATTCGTTTTTTATGTTCAATGTGTAATAGTATTAAATTTTATGGTTCGTATCAGAATTAAAAATTAAAATCTATTTAGAAATAAATTGAACCCGTAAAATAAAATGACTTTATAGATTTTAAATTATAATTAGTAACTAATGATTTATCTTAAAAAATAATATTAAATTAATAGTGGATTAGGTCGTGACTTAATAAATATAAGACATATTTGATATTTAAGTATTGAAATATATATATGAGAATTTATTTTGATAATTTTAGCATAATTTATTTAATTTAGTTAATATGTAAAACCGCATAAAAAATTGAGACTGATGGATTTATTTTCCATGCAGACTCATATTATGCCACGTTCATCAGGCCTCTGATGTTGTGGGATCGTGGGTGGGGCGGCCGCACGTTCTCATGTCTTTTCATCATTGTCGTTGCACCTCTGTCAACCTTGACACCCTCTCAGTCATGTACTAGATAAGGGACATCCACGGGCCGGTCGCACTCACTCGACCGACGGATTAGATTAGCTTGGTTCTGTAGATTCGAACAGTCCGATATAGTTCTTAATTTGAGAGAACCGAACGATCATAGTCAATATCAAGTTTGGTCTGAAAACTGTGTCAGCCCTATTCTTCGTCCTCTAGCTCCCTGGAAGACGATGGTTTTCACAAATCTACTTGGTAGCCAACAGACCAAACTCTGATTTAATTTTCATTGTTTCCTCTTGTAAGGTGCTCCAATTCGATCATACTCGGGAGTGTTTGCCCTTCATCACCACATAGCAAGAGTCTAGCATACATTTGGTCCACTTTCCATAATTTTTACACCTACACCTCTTTCGTGATTCGATTTCGAGACCGTCCGCCTAGCCAAGAAGGTTATACCTCTCCTCGTTGACCACAAGAGTCAGTTGAGTTCGGTAAAGTCTCGTACATTATGCTGGACATCGCACATAGCAAGGGTCGAGATCATGATAGGGGAAACCAAGGCCCAAACACTAACAGCTAGACAAGCATCCAAAGTGATTGGAGAGTACAATGAGTAAGAGCCTTCGCATAAATGCATAAGATTCATTATCACGTCCCGTTCTACTGAACAAAAAATTATCATTATACGTAATATTATACAAGTCTAAATTGCACTTGTACAACGGTTGATAAAAACATCTCAGAAACAAAATTATTGCAGCAAAAATAAGCAAAAAATTAATAGACAAACGATATATGAAAACGATTATCTTTATAATTAATAATTTGTAGTGGAATACAAAGGCGCTCAATGGCCAATTAAATTATTTTGACACGACTTACAATCATGAAACTAATACAACAAACAATGTTCCATGCATTATTAAACAAAAGATAACATCTTTCAGATGAACATCTTCAAGTTGCCAAACGAACTCCAATTGTCTCAGAACGTCCAAGCGACTTTTCGTACATATGGATGAGAATGTCAGCACATTAGGGAATGCACTGGTGGGTTGTCTCAACCCAACTCACCTAAACCAACATAGTAAGAACATGCAAAATTTATTATGTGATCTTTCTACTTTCTCTATAGTCGGTTATGTCATGCCCCGACCCGGGAAATCGTTCGTCCTCGCATCAATTTCTGCCGAATCGTTCGTGCTCGTTAGGGCATGATGCCGCATGAGTCTGGAGTTGCACTCATGTAGGGAAAGATAATAAATTCTTCAAATGGTTGTCTCAATTTTAATCGTAAGCAGCAGAAAAGACAGAGACAAAACAGAGTATATGAAACAATCTTTTTTATTCATGAATCAGGGGAATACAAAGGCTTTGAATAGCCCAAATGAACATGCCGAATAGGCTTACAACACTCATGATATCTCTAGCTCGCAAAGAATTTATTCGTTCCATACATCATGTCCCATATAGCAGAAGGCATCAACTTGTAGGAAGAGCTTCTGCTTTTCTATTAATTCATCATCATCGCGGCACTGATCAAACGACTCCCAAGTACGAGCACCTAAAAATGACGCCCATAACGTGGGCCAGTATATTATCGTGTACTAAAGAGTGAGGTAACCTACTGCCTAAACCAACACTAAATAATTTAGTGAAGCAAGCATCTTATTTGGCGATCTTTCTATTTTTGCCTTAGGATCAGTTTTATGGCAAAATTTTGAAAGCAGCAAAACATGTACTCATGTAAGCACTGAAACACAAATGTGTCAAGTACCTTGTCCTTGCAACAGACAAGGTAACCACAATGTACATAAATATAGTGATCGTGCATATCTTCGCATCCAACGACGAAACCAGCAATCGAACAACACTAGCATAAACTACGAGGATGTCAGGGTCTAATCCTACACCCGATTCTAATCTCAGTCCACCGAACCTATCTATATGAAGGTCATTGGCAATCCGAGCCATAATGGACTACATCTCAACATAAGACGACGATCACTCCCCGTACGGATTTTTCTAGCCCAGTATCCGAAGGACCCCGAACTTTCCAATATTGTGGCTTATCACATCAGTAGCCGGTCGCAATATATCTTAAAGAAGTGCACCACAGATACCAATCTTAATTCTCTCATAGGCTAAACGGCCCCGGTATCCTGGCAAATACATGTTCGAGGGATACCAAAACCCGTGCACGGGTTGTCCAAATCCATTGACCATACGCATAAAAATTAAGAAGCCATAACAATCACAACCAATTCTCATGTCCAAACTCATAAATCGTATCGACACATGTTATCATCTTTCTATCTCAAGTTCCATCAACATTATACCCCAACACATCTGTATTGATGTACAATGTCCCGAACGGTGACCCGTATGTCCCGAACACCTATACAACGTGCCACATTTTGCACAATTAACTATTTCTCAAGTCATTCGCATAACAACAGTTCCGTGACAATTGTGCCACAACTGCATGCTTCGCGGACGAAGCATACCCTTCGATGTTACGACCGTTCCGCGGCATTTCACCACAACTTGTCCACTTCGCATACGGAATCATATGTAGTTTCCATACACTGATGTACGCTTGATACATATATTCGATGTTCTAAGACCTAGTGTTGTTCTTATGGCCCGTGCACTTGATGTACGCCATGATATAGTCTTTCGATGTTCTATGTTCAATATTTTGAAACGAATCGTACACTTGATGCATGTTTGCTTCAATTGTTCAATGTTCTATCTTAATGTTCGATACGCACTATGACTCTTACATATTCGAGCCACGCCCGTAGACTCAATACCGACACTAGCATAATGATACATTTTATTAGGCATGAAAGAGTATAGGAGAAGGACAGAGCCCACTCAACTTAAACTGATTTGCCTATCGCTTCTCCGAGTCGATGCGGTCCGACACCTTAACTTTGTTGCACGATCATCTCGTATGTGCTAACCATGCGAGCACTTTGCATTTCCTCGAACTCACTGACTGATTCGAACTTATTGCCTCCATGCCTCAGTTCATTACGAGGCGATGCTCCGATCACAAGGGACTCTGCATATGCTTGCTCATGAAACCAACCGAATCAATACCTCTTCAAATTGAAATCATACTTCTCCAATCAAATTCATCTCTTCGGATCGATTGACTTAGCGTAATGCACCGTACGGTGCCGGACATTACAGGTTAACAATATCATAAACATATATATGAAACATAAATGTGTCATTGGCGTAATGAATCTTACCCAATGCAACCATCATTCCCTGCAAAATAATGATTAACGTTCATAATATATAAATGTGTTACGAGTCCGTCCCTGCAAGACAATAACGGAGTTCATTATTTAGGTGCCATGAGTTCGTTCATGCATCAATTTGTTAGGCCCGCAAAATAATTGTCACTAGTATGCAACTTAATTATATGACGGTCACTACTGACACATCATGTTAGACTTAATTCATTGAAAATTATATCGATCCTTCCATTGCAAGTAGCGAGCCGCACTGAAGGTCCCGTAATTCATGTGATTGTATGCCAGCACTAGTTACCCCTCCTCCTTGGTCGAATCGGTTCCGTGGTCGCGGATACCGTTCGAGGAACTAAAACCTTGTACACAAGTTGTCAATGATCATGCATGCATACACAACTTAGTTATTAAAATATAATATATATATATACATGATAATATAAACTTAAAATAACTATGCAACATTCTCTTTTGTATTTCCTCATTCATCGAACAATCGATATTAATTCTATGGGATCTTTTAGACTTTGGGATTTGAATAAGTTAGGATATATGTGTTTGGGACTGCATAATAGACATAATGTTTGGAACTCCAATAAGTTAGGATATTTGTGTTTGAGTCTCCATAATAGATATAATTAGTGTTCGGGTCTTGGACTAACGATTGACTGTCAAAACCAAACTAAAAAAGGAAAAAAAAGCAAAAAAAATGGTAGAAAAAATATTTAAAAATAGAAATAATAATAAAAAACAAAAACAAAAAAATGAGAAAAATGGAGGAAAAAACCCGAAAAAAACGAGTGGAATAAATTTGTTCCGGTATTCGTAATTTTTCGATATAAATTTACCAGGAAATATCGAGATCTAAAGTCTAAATATTTTAGACAAATTTATTATGGGAAACATATTTTCATGTTTGGTTTAGGTTAAAAACAATATATTCCCGAAAATAATGAATATCCGAATAAATAATTTATCCATAAACATGGGAATCATATCCCTTAAGTATAGGAGAATATATCTTTTTTTGCTCGGACAATTTTTTTTTGTTATTTTTCTTTATCCTTTTTCATTTTTTTTAAATTTTAAATTTTTTTTTGTTTCATTATTTTTAGACTTTTGTCCTTTTTTCGTTTTATTTTATCATTTTTTCTTAATTTTCTCCTTTTTGTTTTTCTTGTTTTTTTTGTTTTTATTCATTCTTTGTTTTTATTCTTCTTTTTTTTTATTTTTTTTCCTTTCATTTTTTCATGTTTTCTTCTTCTTTTTTATTTTTAACTTTGGATTTTAAGAATCAACAATTAGTCAAAAATCCAGGCACTAAATGAAAGCATCCTAAAGGGAGGGGGGTGAATAGGGTCAAGTTTACTAATGAAGCACTAACGATTGCTAACAGGTAATTTAAAGATTAAAAGTGCAAGAGAAGAAGCAATTAAAAATACCGACACCCGATGTATCTTGCTATCCTCCCGAGGGGTACTCCAGTCCCGAAACTCTCTCCGGCTTAATCCACTATAATTGTAAATAGTACAACGTGAGTATTTATCCGAAGGCTCACCAAATTCTTACACAAGAGCTTTTATCCGAAGGCCTCTCCGACTTCAATACAAGAGGTTTGATCCGAAGACTCTCCAACTTCACTAGAGCTCTGATCCGAAGACTCCTCAACTTCAACCTCTTTACAAGACAGTTTGGATCTTCTTACAACAAGATGAAGATTGAAATTTTAAAACTCAAAACAATCTAACACAATTTGTGGATAGGCAAGTGAAAACTTTGGTAGAGTTGTTGTGGATAGGCTTTGGTAGTTTAGAAATTTTTAGGCTCAAAGTTTAAACCTTGAATGAAGGAGTTCAAAGCTATTTATAACCAAAGCAAAAAAATAAATATAATGCAACTTTCAATCTGCGATCGGTATACCGTCTGTATACTATAGTATACCGGTCCATTTCTACAAAGACTCAAAATATGACCATTGGGATCATTTAATGCTGAGGATTCGACTGGATTTGTCAGCTTTACAGAATCGGTATATTGTCGGTATACTATAGTGTACCGCCAATATGCCGATTCAAACGACAAATAGCAAAGTTTATATAATATCGGTATACCGTCGGTATGTCGATCCATATGGCCGAGAGCACATTTATATAAAATCAGTATATCGCCGGTATACTACGGTATACCGTCGGTATGTCGATTTTTAGCCGAAAATGATCATGGTTTATTTTCTACAATAGCTTTCGATTTTGCCATCCATTTCTTATGTTTATAATTGTTCCTAAGACTCACTACAGACTCTAGATGGACTGTAGCAGGTGCAGGCTTCTTCAGAGTCTTGAAATGATGATGGCAGGCTTGGCTTATTCTTTTTGTACTAAGATGACTTTGTCTCCTTGACGACAGTTGTCCAAAGATACCCAGCTTGTGAAAACTGAATACTTTTTGGCATCTTCGTCCCTGAACTCCCACGAGTGCGTGGCTCCGGAGATGTCGTTGGACGGTTCAGAGAAAGCTTGCGGGATGTCGTTGCCTTTGGCGCATCATGATTTCTTCATGGCATGTGTCCATGTTAATTTTGCTTATTATTTTTCTGCAAATATGTGTTAAAAGAACAAAGCAATATACATGGTAGCAAGTGTGATAAATTTAATGCACATTAGGACTATGCTAAGTTTAAGTATCAATACTATAGTCATAGCATAAATATTAGTGATATCATAATGTTAAACTTAATAAAATAACCATAATAAAAAAATAAGTTTGATTATTGGGCTAACAATCTCCTTTTTTTTATTGTTGCAACTCGGTTAAATCTAATATAGATATAATAGAAGCTCATATCACTAATATGTAAAACAATAATCATATATCACCAAAGGGTATAAGCATAATAGAAATGCTACAGTGATTGTATGAAGATTAGTGATAATAAAATGCTAAACTTAATCGATTTACCATATTCAAAAAATATGATACAATCATTGAGCCAACACTAAGTATGTCTATTATGGAGATCCAAACACAAATATTCTAACTGATTGGAGACCAAAATACTAATTATGTATGTTATGGAGATCCATACACAAATATTCTAACTTATCCGAGACCCAATGTCACAAATTCTATACTTTCCAATCCAGAGATTTCCACACTTATCTACTTTTCAATTATTGGAGACTCAACCCTCCCAATTTTTTTACATAATTCTATTACTCTCAATTATCTTAGTTTTTTTTTCTTACTTTAGCATATCTTATGGAATATAGAAACTGTAGAAAATAATGGTTGGATAATTTTATTGATGGACTACTTCACTACTTATAGGGAGTCTAGCTCCTCTACATACTACATATTCCGATGTGGGACTAAAAGTCCCTTATTGATTCCCAACACTCCCCCTCAAGATGGGCGATAGATATTGATCATCCCCATCTTGTTACATAGCTTCGACAGACTTAATAAACTAAGACCCTTAGTCAGACAGTCTGCAACTTGTTCTTCTGAGCGAACATGGTCAATCTTCAGTATTCCTTGTTCCAGCTTCTCCTTGATGAAGAATCGATCAATCTCGATGTGCTTCGTTCTGTCGTGCTGAACAGGATTGTTAGCTATACTTATTGCAGCTTGACTATCGCTCAGAAGACGTAATGGTGCTCCATTGTCTAGCTTTAACTTTGACAGCAACGCTTTCACCCACAGCAATTCTGACACTCCCAGAGCCATTGCTCTGTATTCTGCTTCAGCTGTCGACCGTGCTACCACAGACTGTTTCTTGCTTCTCCATGAGACCAGATTTCCTCCTACAAAAACACAGTATCCCGTGGTAGACCTTCTGTCGTCTATGCAGCTCGCCCAGTCTGCATCACAGTATCCCTCAACTTCTATGCGTCCATTCTTCTTGAACCATAGCCCCTTTCCCGGCGTTCCTTTCAGATACCTCAAGATCTGAAATACTGCTTCCATATGACCCTTTCTTGGATCATGCATGTAGCGACTCACTACACTCACCGCAAATGAGATATCAGGGCGAGTGTCCCAGATAAATCAATCTTCCTACAAGTCGTTGATATCTTTCACGATCAACGGGCTCTCCTGCTTCTGCTCCCAACTTGTACTTCTGGTCAATTGGAGTGACCGCTGCTTTGTAGCATTCCTGTCTCCTTCAGCAGATCTAGTGTGTATTTTCTCTGTGAGAGAACAATTCCTTGTTCGCCTTCACACACCTCGATACCTAGAAAGTACCTCATCGCTCCTAAATCTTTCACTTCAAACTCCTTCACGAGTTTTGACTTCAGTTTAGTGATCTTGACTTCATCATCACCTGTGATCGCTATATCATCCACATATACAGCAAGTATAGTGATGTGGCCTCTTGCATGCTGAAAGAAGACCGTATGATCTACATTTGTTTGACGGTATCCCATGCCTGTAACAGCCTTTCTGAATCTGTCAAACCATGCTCGAGGAGATTGCTTGAGCCCGTATAGTGACTTCTTCAGTTTACACACCTTTCCTTGCGACGTCCCTCCGTTTGATTCCGTCGCATAGCACCCAGGCGGGAGCTTCACGTATACTTCTTCTTGCAGGTCCCCATGAAGAAAGGCATTCTTCACATCCAACTGGTACAGCTTCCACCCATAGTTCGCTGCAATGGAGACCAGAGTTCTCACGGTGCTCATTTTTGCTACTGGGGCAAAAGTCTCATCATAAACTATTCCATATGACTGTGTGAATCCTTTTGCAACCAACCTCGCCTTGTACCGCTCTACTTTTCCTTCTGGTGTCTCTTTCACTGTGTACACCCATTTGCATCCCACAGCTTTCTTCCCTTTGGGTAATGGAACCATGTCACTCCCCGTTCCCGGAATGCATATTTTTATACATGTACAGCTCATGTGTATTTATTTAGTATTTATCATGTATTATTCTGTATTTAAATTCCTGTAAATTTTTATGTTAATTAATTATCTGCTCTTTAAATTCCATGTTAATCTATTTCCTGTAATTTATTTTCTGCTTTAGTCTTAGTGGGTTTCGGCTTGGGTGGATCTGTGTAACCCGGCCCATTAGCTCCCACCTACCACCATCTTCCTATTTAAAGCTTCCATCTCTCTATCTCCTCATTACTTCATTCTCACCATTACTTCTTCTTCTTCCTCTCATTACTCTCCACCCACCAGCAGTAGCAGTAGCAGTAGGCAAGTGCAAACTTGCTTCTCCTTCATCCATTTTTGTGGATCATTACTCTTCCTCTCATAATTCTGAGAGAGTTTAGTTCTGAGCATTTTGGATTTTTATGGCTGGTTTTTCCTAGATCTAAGTTGTTGTATTTCGGTTGTTCATGGGTTCTTGGTCCACCAACTTAGCGTGTATTTCTGGCACTGGAACGAAGGCTCCATACGACTTGGAGTTCGGGAGATGTTGTACGCACACGTTCTTACGTGTCCGCGTAAAACATCAGCCCAGTCACGCACACGTCTCTACGTGTCTGTGTGAATTTTGAGACACGCTCATGTTCTTACATGTTAGCGTGTATTTTCAGACACGCTCATGTTCTTACATGTTAGCGTGTATTTTCAGACACGCTCATGTTCTTACATGTTAGCGTGTATTTTTAGTCACGCTCACGTTCTTATGAGCGTGCGTGTATTTTTGTCACGCTCACGTTCTCATGAGCGTGCGTGTATTTTTGTCACGCACACATCCATGAGTGCGTGTATTTTTGTCACGCACACATCCATGAGTGCGTGTATTTTTGTCACGCACACATCCATGAGTGCGTGGATTTTTGTCACGCACACATCTTTACGTGCGTGAATTTCTTGTTACGCTCACACTGTGCATGAGTGCGTGTATTTTTAGTCACGCTGTGCGTGCGTGTATTTCTTCTCACGCTCGCTGTTCACGCCCATCTTCCACGCTCACCCCAGCTAGACTTAGCGTGACTTGTTGGTCTTAAGCACAGACTTCTTGCGTGACTTTTGGCCTTAGCATAGACTTGTTGGTGTGACTTCCTGACCTGGGTGTTTTTATTTATTCCTCAACCTATTCATTTAATGATGGCATGATAATTCTTCTATTATATCCTTACGCCTTTTTGCATGAACTTGATAAATCATGACATGTTAATATTGTAAATATGGATTGTTGTGTAGAATGTGTCATGTGTCTTGATTAATCCATGGATACCCAGTATGACTAGAACTTAATTCTGAGGAGTTATGGACCCGACCCCATGTAATATTGATAGACTTTTATGCCTTGTCACCACTGATAATGATTGTGACATGGACTAAATATTGATCATGCGTTCCTAGTTGGAACTAAGAGACTGGCTAGTCGTCTTATTGAATTGAATGAATGAGACACGTTCATGTAATGAACTATTATACTGGATTAGCCGATCTCGAATATTGGCATACAGGCACATGCAGTCTTCAAAGTAATTATTTATTATTTTATTTTCTATTTATCTTACAAAGACAGCATGTGTACTTTATAGTCAAGGCATGATTATTCCGTGGTTAAATTGATTGTTGCATCACGCTATGTAAAACCTACAACCTAGCCGCACGGGTATCGTTATAGAGTTGCGCATATCGTACCCCGTACGAAAGTACTCATTCGAATGACCATGATCCACGGCATGGAACTTCACTCAACGTAGAGACCATTAAGTCAAATAAAATAACGATGGCATGGAGAGAATTGATTCCCGAGTTCTTATATGGCAGCCCCCTTGGGACTATTAAGTGCCCGACGGGCCGGCTGGTTCCCACAGATACGGTAAATCTGTCACACGGGCAGGGAACGGTATCTGCTTATATTATTGTACATGCTATAACGGCGGGCATCCCGCTGGGACTCGTCTAACTATATGATTGGCGCAATTGATTGATTGGATAGACTAGCCTTGCTTGCACATAGTAAGAACTGAGGAATCCCTAATTGTATAATTCCAGGATAACTTGGGACTCATAATAGCAAGCCGTAGAATTTGATTGGCCGTTCAAGATGATTTGTTTGTGTACTGTACTACTCTGTTACCTAACTGGGATGATCAGAATGTCAGGACATGACGGGCCAACTTCTGTCCCTGTTTGGTTGGGAGGTTGGTTCGAAGTGTCGTGATGTGATGTGAATCCTAGTAGCAAGCAGAGATCTATTATTATATTCTTTTACTTACTGGTTTATGTCCTTCATATCGTCCTTTCTTGTGGTACTTGCTATTAGAGGTCTAACCTCTCTAGTTTTGCATGGCCAGATTTAGAGCCGGTTCCCGAGGATCCGGCGTACTTCTACCTCCAAGATGGTCAATACTAGAGGCATGATTGCAGGAGGACTCGAGTGGGTTTCCTTACTTCACCGCTCGTTTTGTTATTTACTTTATACTTAGCCGTTTGGCACCGACATGTTAGTCGGATTGTCTTGTACTTACCCTTGCATAGTTGTAACTAAATCAGACTGCAGCTGATAACAATTGTGTATACCTTACTATACCATCTGGCTATGTTTTGTAAAGCCAGATTTCCAGAACATTCTGATTGAGTGTTTGGGATGCCTTACTGCTTTATCTTACATGTTCTGTATTACTGTTTCTTATTTGAATGATTGAGACAATAGATGTGAAATGACCATAGTAAGACTTTCATGTAGTATGCACCCCCTCGTCTGGTTAGACAGCATTGATCGTATTATACGGTATTTATCTACCCGTAATACGTAGCTGGCTGAGTCATTCCCCTGCTCTCCAGTATTCTGGTTCTGGGGCGTGACAAGGTTTTAGTGGTGGCCCATGCAGGTCTGATTTCAGACTTGTGGGGTGTTTTGATTTATAGGATGTCTCAATCACATATGTTTCCCCTTGATCTTCTGATTCGTTATTCTCAACTCTTGCTTGACATTCCGATATCCTTTGACTTCATTGATCCTTCATGTCCGGTCGTTTGATTGTTCTCTTGTCCCTTTTTTAGGGGCACCTCGTCCGCACCTGTCAGAGCTGGACAACCGCAGGAGCAACACGGACCACCTGACCCTGTTGGTCAGCAACAAGGGCCAGTACTAACTCAAGAGGCTACCCAGGAAGAAGTGATAGTGGAACCAGCGACTGGATCGCAGTATCCGGATGTTCCACCACCACCGACAGTTCCACCTACCCAAGTGGACACACCAGCCCTTCTGAAGATCATGAGAGGAATGATGGCTACTCAGCAACATCAGATGTTGGCCCAGCAGCGCATGCACACTCAGCTACAAGAGCAGAATGTGTTGCTTAACCAAGGATTACAGACGGCTTTGGAAAGAGGAGTGAGGGCTGATTCAGGAGCATCAGCCAGGTTTTGCAAGTACAACCTCCGCCGTTTTGAGGGCACGGAGGATGCCATTTCAGCAGATGCATGGCTTAAGGATATGGAGGCTATTCTGACAGCAGCTAAGGTACCGGCAGAGGAACGTGTGGATCTAGTGAAGTTGTTACTTCAGGATCTCGTACGTGATTGGTGGGAATCAGAGGAAGTGGGCATTAGACGTCCTGTGGCTTGGGACGATTTCACAGCAAGATTCAAGAGCAAGTACTATGGAGTTGTGGCACAGTTTGAGCTACAACAGAAGTTTATCAACCTCAGACAGGCCGGCAAGACTGTAGATGCTTATGCAGCAGAATTCTACAGATTGAGTAGATTCGCCCCATAGATGGTAGCAACAGAGCGCCATAGGGCCATGAGGTTTCAGCAAGGGTTTCATCTTGAGCTCTTGCAATTAATAGAGGGGCACAATTACCAAACTTTTGACGAAATATTAACGGCAACTCGAAGGCATGAGCTCACCATTCAGAGGCTTGCGACCAGGACTAGGGGTCAGAAGAGATCCCACAGTCAGATTGAAGGAGGAGGGGGAGCAGCGCCCCGAACAACAGCACCATCCTCTGGCATTCGTATCCACGATATGGCGATACGAGGACCAGCACCACCCAGGCAGCAGCAGCAACAGCAACAGAGAAAGAACCAGCAACCCCCGACGGGATGCACTTATTGTGGGAAGATGGAACACACTAGAGATGTGTGTCGGACATTGAATGGACTGTGTCTGATATGTGGAAACCCAGATCATCGGGTTACCACATGTTCCATGAATTCGAGAGCAGGAGGACCAGGGCAGCAGTTTCCTGCTCTGTCAGCACCAGGGACAGGCCAGTATCGAGGACCAGCAGTGGCAGTAAGGCCGTTGGCACAGCGTCCGTTAGTACCGCAGGCTCAGATGTTTCGGCAGCAGGGACCGCCGATGCAGCAACACCAGCATAGACCACCCCAGCATCATCAAGGAAGGGGCCAGCAACAACATCAGGCTAGGTCGCAGCATGGAAACCAGCAAGGAGGTCGAGGGCAAGCATTCACTCTGTCCTTGGAGGAGGCATTGGCGTCGGGAGATGTTGTGGCAGGTAACATTCTCGTCACCTCATATCCCGCAGTAGCATTGTTTGATTCGGGAGCATCCTATTCATTTATATCTGCACAATTTACGACGCGACTAGGAATGGAGTTCGAGGCATTGCCAGGGAGGTTGAATATACTCACTGGTAATGGGCTCGTAGGAGTTAGTAGAGTTATTCTAGCATGTAGCATTGTAGTTTACGGGCATTCCTTACCCGCCCCGTTGATAGAATTTCCTGTTGGAAATTTCGACGTTATCTTAGGCATGGACTGGCTGAAAGACAGTCATGTGACAATAGATTGTCGTAGAGGGAGTGTATCTTTTGATATTCCAGGCATGAAGAGATTCACCTTAGTCAGATCAGAGGCAACTCAACCAGAGCAGGGAATAGTAGCAGCAATGGAAGAAGTTCAGATCCCGAAGGTAGTTGAAGAATTCCTAGACGTATTTCCCGAAGAACTTCCAGGACTTCCACCGGTTAGAGATATTAAGTTCAGCATAGAATTGGCACCAGGAACTAAACCGATATTAGATCGAGTTTACAGAATGGCGGATTCAGAGCAGGCTAAGGTATATCAGCACATAGAGGAACTGAAGGAGAAGAAATTCATCCAAGCTAGCGTGTCACCATGGGCAGCACCAGTGGTACTTGTGGGGAAGAAGGATGGGTCATCCAGATTGTGCATTGACTACAGGAAGCTTAACGCGGCAACAGTGAAGAACAAGTACCCATTACCCAGGATCGACGACTTATTTGATCAGTTGAGCAAGGCTAGAGTTTTCTCCAAGATAGATCTTCGTTCAGGGTACCATCAGGTGAGGGTTCGGAAGGAGGATATTCCTAAGACAGCATTTAGGTCGAAGTATGGGCATTACGAGTTCTTAGTAATGCCGTTTGGTTTGACCAATGCTCCAGCAATATTCATGGATTTGATAAACCGCATCTTTATGCCATATTTAGACCAGTTTGTCGTTGTGTTCCTTGACAACATTCTCGTATACTCAGCTAGTGAAGAGGAGCATGAAGACCACCTCAGGAAAGTGTTGCAGGTTCTGAGAGAGAACCAGTTGTATGCCAAGCTCAGTAAGTGTGAGTTCTGGACGGATCACATTTCATTTTTGGGTCATATCATATCAGGAGCTGGAGTAGCAGTAGATCCCAAGAAGGTAGAAGCAGTAGAGAGTTGGCCAGTATCCAAGACCGTAGCAGATGTACGGAGTTTCTTGGGATTGGCAGGATATTACAGAAGGTTTGTGTCAGATTTTGCAAGGCTTTCAGCGCCCATGACCCGCTTGACCCGGAAGGATGTGCCATTTGATTGGTCGGCAGAATGTCAGGCATCATTCGAGACTTTGAAGCAGAAGTTGATATCAGCACCTATTCTTACGTTGCCAGTTGGGCCCGGAGGTTTTACAGTATATTGTGATGCGTCAGGTAAAGGACTTGGATGTGTCCTTATGCAGCATGGGAAGGTGATACCGTATGCATCGAGGCGGCTTCGGGACCACGAGAAGAATTACCCAACTCATGATCTGGAATTGGCGGCAGTAGTGTTTGCTCTGAAGCTATGGAGGCATTACTTATATGGTGACCGAGTGGAAATGTACACAGACCATAAAAGTCTGAAGTACATCTTTACTCAGAAGGAGCTGAACATGAGGCAGAGAAGATGGTTAGAGTTGATCAAAGATTATGACGTGGAGCTTCAGTATCATCCAGGCAAGGCTAATGTGGTAGCAGACGCTCTCAGCAGGAGAGGCGGCGCATTTATGTTGACCACGCAGAAGCATATCTTAGAAGACCTTCAGGAGATGGGCATCGAAGTTATATTTTCTAGTGATGTAGGAGTTCTAACAAGTCTGCAAGTTCAATCCGACTTGGTAGACAGGATCAAGGCGGCTCAGGCACAAGACCCAAGGATTCAGAAGCTTAGGGCAGAATGTGAGTCAGGACTCAGGAAGGAGATGAGAATTCATGAAGATGGTACACTTAGGTTCGGATCGCGTTTATGTGTGCCTAGTGGAGATATCAGACAGGAGATTATGGCAGAAGCTCACAGTTCTCAATATTCTATTCACCCTGGGGGACCAAGATGTACCAAGATATCAAGCAACATTTCTGGTGGAACGGAATGAAGAGGGAGGTAGCTAGATTCGTTTCCCGTTGCTTGGTATATCAGCAAGTGAAGGCAGAACAGCAGAGGCCAGCTGGGTTATTACAACCGCTTCCTATTCCGGAATGGAAGTGGGAGCACATCACGATGGACTTTGTGACCGGTTTACCGAGATCACCAAGTGGAAAGGATGCTATTTGGGTAATAGTAGATCGGCTTACAAAGGTAGCACACTTTCTTCCTTTCAGAGTAGGACAATCTACAAAAAAGTTGGCAGAGTTATATATGCAACAGATAGTCAGGCAGCATGGAGTCCCTGTCAGTATTGTGTCGGATCGGGATACCCGCTTTACATCACATTTCTGGAAGAGCTTACATCATAGTCTTGGTACCAAGTTAAGCTTTAGCACAGCTTACCATCCACAAACAGATGGGCAATCAGAAAGAACGATTCAGACCTTAGAAGACATGTTGCGAGCTTGCACTCTAGATTTTGGAGGATCTTGGGAGAGCCACCTGCACTTAGTTGAGTTTTCATACAATATATCAAGCCAGTATCCAGATGGCGCCATTCGAAGCACTATATGGTAAGAAGTGCAGATCACCGTTTGCATGGGATGATATCGGAGAGAGGAAAATGTTAGGCCCAGAAATGATTGTTCAGACGGTTGAAGTGGTTAAGGGAATTAGAGAGCGACTTCGAGTTGCGCAGGACAGGCATCGTCATTGGGCGGACCAGCATCGTAGGCCGTTAGAGTTCTCTGTTGGGGACCACGTATTCTTGCGGATCTCACCTACTCGTGGGGTCATTAGATTTGACGTTCGCAGGAAATTGAGTCCGCGGTACGTGGGCCCATTTGTTATCCTTGATCGGATAGGCGATGTTGCTTATCGTTTATCCCTCCCACCTTCATTACGAGAGGTGTATGACGTGTTTCATGTATCTCAATTATGTAGGTATGTATCGGATCCAAGTCATGTCCTCGATCATTCGGAGCTGGTTGTTGGTACCAACCTGTCTTACGAGGAACAGCCTGTGTCCATTTTGGACCGAAGAGAGAAGATACTCAAGAACCGAACAATTAGTCTTGTCCGTATTGCTTGGGGTCATCACTCCTTGGGAGAGTCAACATGGGAACGTGAGGATGATATCCGATCACGGTATCCACACCTGTTTGACTCACAAGGTATATCTCTTTCTGTATACCTTGATTGTCTTGATTTCTCATGCTTATCGCCTTATGGATAGAACTACCTGATATCGTAGATTTATGGATTTACTTATATAGTACTTACTTTTGATATGGTAAAATGATTGCTTGCTCACTAGAATTGCTTGTATTAGTTTAGCTCTGATATTTCTATCCGGCTTGGATTTGAAATTCCGAGGACGGAATTTTTCTAAGGGGGGTAGAGATGTCACTCCCCGTTCCCGGAATGCATATTTTTATATATGTACAGCTCATGTGTATTTATTTAGTATTTATCATGTATTATTCTGTATTTAAATTCCTTTAAATTTTCATGTTAATTAATTATCTGCTCTTTAAATTCCATGTTAATCTATTTCCTGCAATTTATTTTCTGCTTTAGTCTTAGTGGGTTTCGGCTTGGGTGGATCTGTGCAACCCGGCCCATTAGCTCCCACCTACCACCATCTTCCTATTTAAAGCTTCCATCTCTCTCTCTCTCTCCTCATTACTTCATTCTCACCATTACTTCTTCTTCTTCCTCTCATTACTCTCCACCCACCAGCAGTAGCAGTAGCAGTAGGCAAGTGCAAACTTGCTTCTCCTTCATCCATTTTTGTGGATCATTACTCTTCCTCTCATAATTCTGAGAGAGTTTAGTTCTGAACATTTTGGATTTCTATGGCTGGTTTTTCCTAGATCTAAGTTGTTGTATTTCGGTTGTTCATGGGTTCTTGGTCCACCAACTTAGCGTGTATTTCTGGCACTGGAACGAAGGCTCCATAGGACTTGGAGTTCGGGAGATGTTGCACGCACACGTTCTTACGTGTCCGCGTAAAACATCAGTCCAGTCACGCACACGTCTCTACGTGTCTGCGTGGATTTTGAGACACGCTCATGTTCTTACATGTTAGCGTGTATTTTCAGACACGCTCATGTTCTTACATGTTAGCGTGTATTTTCAGACACGCTCATGTTCTTACATGTTAGCGTATATTTTTAGTCACGCTCACGTTCTCATGAGCGTGCGTGTATTTTTGTCACGCTCACGTTCTCATGAGCGTGCGTGTATTTTTGTCACGCACACATCCATGAGTGCGTGTATTTTTGTCACGCACACATCCATGAGTGCGTGTATTTTTGTCACGCACACATCCATGAGTGCGTGGATTTTTGTCACGCACACATCTTTGCGTGCGTGAATTTCTTGTTACGCTCACACTGTGCATGAGTGCGTGTATTTTTAGTCACGCTGTGCGTGCGTGTATTTCTTCTCACGCTCGCTGTTCACGCCTATCTTCCACGCTCACCCCAGCTAGACTTAGCGTGACTTGTTGGTCTTAAGCACAGACTTCTTGCGTGACTTTTGGCCTTAGCATAGACTTGTTGGTGTGACTTCCTGACCTGGGTGTTTTTATTTATTCCTCAACCTATTCATTTAATGATGGCATGATAATTCTTCTATTATATCCTTACGCCTTTTTGCATGAACTTGATAAATCATGATATGTTAATATTGTAAATATGGATTGTTGTGTAGAATGTGTCATATGTCTTGATTAATCCATGGATACCCAGTATGACTAGAACTTAATTTTGAGGAGTTATGGACCCGACCCCATGTAATATTGATAGACTTTCATGCCTTGTCACCACTGGTAATGATTGTGACATGGACTAAATATTGATCATGCGTTCCTAGTTGGAACTAAGAGACTGGCTAGTCGTCTTATTGAATTGAATGAATGAGACACGTTCATGTAATGAACTATTATACTCGATTAGCCGATCCCGAATATTGGCATACAGGCACATGCAGTCTTCAAAGTAATTATTTATTATTTAATTTTCTATTTATCTTACAAAGACAGCATGTGTACTTTATGGTCAAGGCATGATTATTCCGTGGTTAAATTGATTGTTGCATCACGCTATGTAAAACCTACAACCTAGCCGCACGGGTATCGTTGTAGAGTTGCGCATATCGTACCCCGTACGAAAGTACTCATTCGAATGACCATGATCTACGACATGGAACTTCACTCAACGTAGAGACCATTAAGTCAAATAAAATAACGATGGCATGGAGAGAATGGATTCCCGAGTTCTTACATGGCAGCCCCCTTGGGACTATTAAGTGCCCGACGGGCCGGCTGGTTCCCACAGATACGGTAAATCTGTCACACGGGCAGGGAACGGTATCTGCTTATATTATTGTACATGCTATAACGACGGGCATCCCGCTGGAACTCGTCTAACTATATGATTGGCACAATTGATTGATTGGATAGACTAGCCTTGCTTGCACATAGTAAGAACTGAGGAATCCCTAATTGCATAATTCCAGGATAACTTGGGACTCATAATAGCAAGCCGTAGAATTTGATTGGCCGTTCAAGATGATTTGTTTGTGTACTGTACTACTCTATTACCTAACTGGGATGATCAGAATGTCAGGACATGACGGGCCAACTTCTGTCCTTGTTTGGTTGGGAGGTTGGTTCGAAGTGTCGTGATGTGATGTGAATCCTAGTAGCAAGCAGAGATCTATTATTATATTCTTTTACTTACTGGTTTATGTCCTTCATATCGTCCTTCCTTGTGGTACTTGCTATTAGAGGTCTAACCTCTCTGGTTTTGCATGGCCAGATTTAGAGCCGGTTCCCGAGGATCCATCGTACTTCTACCTCCAAGATGGTCAATACTACAGGCATGATTGCAGGAGGACTCGAGTGGGTTTTCTTACTTCACCGCTCGTTTTGTTATTTACTTTATACTTAGCCGTTTGGCACCGACATGTTAGTCGGATTGTCTTGTACTTACCCTTGCATAGTTGTAACTAAATCAGACTGCAGCTGATAACAATTGTGTATACCTTACTATACCATCTGGCTATGTTTTGTAAAGCCAGATTTCCAGAACATTCTGACTGAGCGTTTGGGACGCCTTACTGCTTTATCTTACATATTCTGTATTACTGTTTCTTATTTGAATGATTGAGACAATAGATGTGAAATGACCATAGTAAGACTTTCATGTAGTATGCACCCCCTCGTCTGGTTAGACAGCATTGATCGTATTATACGGTATTCATCTACCCGTAATACGTAGCTGGCTGAGTCATTCCCCCGCTCTCCAGTATTCTGGTTCTGGGGCGTGACAAACCAGCTCCCATGTCTTATTTTTTTCCAGTGCTCCAAGTTCTTCCATCATTGCAGCTTTCCACCTTGGATCTTTTTTTGCTTCCTGCCAACACTTGGGCAACGAAGTAGAGTCTAACGATGCAATGAAGGCTCGATAATTCGAAGAAATGTTAGAATAAGATAAGAAGTTGGCAATGTCATGTTCGTAATCATCAAAACGAGCAGGAGCCTTACCCACATTGATGCGAGAAGATCTCCTTAAGGGAGCAATAGGTGGTGGAGAGATCATACCATCCGAGTTGGAGAGATCCGCATCAGAATCCGAGTGATTCAGTGCGGGGGCAACATCTTCAGGAGTTGGTGCAGGAGTAGACGAGGGACTTGGTACAGTAGGCACAGGGCATGGCGTAGGCACAGTACTGGACTTCTGTTGTCTTCTTTTGTAGACTTGGATCTCCTTTTCCCTTGTCTGCTGCTCCTCCTGTGTAACATATGGATCTTCTTCTTCATTTTCTGTATCTGAGTCACTGTGCTCTTCCCCTTTCGTCCAGTTTTCTACAACCGGACACGGAACCGATCCGACGACCACATTTGGGCTTATTATCTCTCCCTCACATCGAACACCATCTGTGTTAGGTGTGTCACCAAATGCGGAACCTTCATCCGAACCATAGTATGGTTCGAGTTCTCTGAAAGTAACGTCCATGCTGACAAACATCTTCCGCTCGACTGGACTCCAACAGGCATAACCTTTCTTAGTCGCCGTGTAACCGACAAAGACACATTTAACTGCCCGAGGATCCAGTTTGCCAACGCCTGGCCGATTATCCTGGACAAAGCATACACATCCAAAAACTTTTGGTGGAACAGTATATGTAGTTGCTCCAGTAAGCATCTCCAATGGTGTTTTCCAGTCCAAAACCTGAGATGGCATTCTGTTGATGAGATAAGAGGCCGTCAATATAGCCTGCCCCCATAAGTGTTTCGGGACATTCATAGCCAGTATCATCGTCCGTGCAACTTCCAGCAAGTGTCTGTTCTTTCGTTCTGCCACACCATTTTGAGCCGGAGTATAAGCACATAAAGTTTGATAAAGTATTCCATGTGTGGAAAAATACTCAGCAACCCGCTTATTCGTATACTCCGTCCCATTGTCGGATCGGAAACACTTAATTTTAGCGCCATATTGTGTTTCCACTCGTCGATGAAAGTCCTGAAAGGCCTCAAAGACGTCACTTTTATTCTTCAGAAGGTAGACCCATGTCACACGGGTATAACAATCAATAAAGGTGACGAACCATCGAAAGCCGTTAATTCCGGTTGTAGGACAAGGGCCCCATACGTCTGAATGTATCATGTCAAAAGCAGCTGAACTCCTATTCCCTGTGCTCACATACGAGCTTCTGGTATGTTTTCCCAAAGCACATGCATTACAAAATAACTTCTCTTTATTAGCCCTTTGATATAAGGACGGATACATTCGACCAATAACCGGAAAAGAGGAATGACCGACACGCTGGTGGTGGAGTAGCAAGTCGGCTTCAACACTGCGACAGAAAGCTTCTGGTGGTGCGTCTGCTACCAAGGATGCCAATACTTTGTCCAGTCCAGTCCTGTCTAAATACCACAGCCCCTTATGCCATGTGCCAGTCCCAAGTCGTCGTCCTGTCCCTTTCTCCTGAAAAGTCACCTGAGGAATGTTAAAGGAAACAGTACAGTTAAGATCAAGTATAATGGCACTAATGGATAGAAGATTGACAGAAAAAGATGGAGCATGAAGGATATTGGTTAGAGTGATGAAAGGGGTGCATGCGACAGTGCCTTTACCTATTACAGGGCTGGATGTACCATCAGCGGTCTGAATACTCTCCGGCAATGGTAGGGGAGTATATTCCCGAAATGCACCACGGGATCCCGTGACATGGCGAGATGCCCCAGAGTCCATAATCCATCCTGGCTGATGGATAGATGCAAGAGCACGTGCAGAATCATCGGTGCTGGTTTGGCAAAGCAAGTGAAGTGATCTCCCGAGGTTGAAGACGTCCCAGGACTGTCGGCCGAACCCAGCTTTGTGCATCGCAACTTCTCAAGGAACTCCCGCTCAAGCGGGGTTATTTCAGCCAGTTGATGCTCTCCCCCTTCTTCTGCCAGATTTGCTTTGTGTCCGCCCCTTCGACCAGCATATCCTCCTCTCCCACCACGTCGGCCTCCACGACCCTGTCCTCGATCATTCGACTGATGGCGTAAGGGTTTTGGACAAAAGCGGATGTAATGTCCGGAGTCACCACAATTGTGGCAAACTCCACCCATAGATGGAGGTTGATTGAAGGCAGCAAGGGCAGACTTGTCAACTGAGGCTTGCTCCCCCTGGTAGGATCCCTTGTTGGGCATCAACTTCAGTCGAGCTTCTTCCTGTGTCATAACAGCGATAGCTTCTTCCAAGGTCGGAAGCGTGGGTTGGGATAGGAGGATATTCCGTCTCTGCTCAAATACAGGGTGGAGTCCCTTCAGGAATTTCATCATACGTTGCCGGGAAATATAAGCCAGGAACGTCTGAAAGTACTTCGTGAATGCTGGTTCGACTTGTGCATCTTCCATCCCAAGAGGATCATAATGATCCAGATCAGACCAATACTTCTTCAACAGGGCCGCGTACTCAGAGATGGTACGGTTGTCTTGGGCCACCCTATCGAGTTCATCTTGCAGTTGAAAGACTCGTATAGGGTTGCCGGAGCCGGAGTACATATCTTTGAGAGTTTGCCATATATCAGCAGCAGCCTCCATAGCCTCGACATTGCCCGACACCTGGTCGTTTAAAGAGGCAGTCAACCACCCAGCCACGACATTGTTGACAATCTTCCACACAGCAAACTCCTTGGTGGAGTGATCGGCTGGCGCCTTGGCTTGGCCAGTGACATAGCCAACCAAGCAACGTCCCTTCAGTGTCCGCATTGCCTGTCACGACCACTTCAAGTAGTTGGAAGTCCCTTCCAACTTCGTCTCCAGCTTCTCCAGCTTTCCCATTTTGTAAGGCGACGGATCCACATCAGTATGGATCACACGTGGGGTTACCTCGGTTAATCTCTTGGATAAGATATCATCAACCAAGGCCTTCATCTCTTCGGCCGTCAGTTTGCCACTGATCGAATCCATGGCGTCTTCAACTGTGAACTCAATTCGTCGTCTTCGTCGTCGTCGTCGGAGTCTGCAACTGACCCAACGTCGTCGTCTTCGTCGTCGACGTCGTCTTCTTCAACGCCAGAGACTTTACTAATGCGCTACTAACTTGGCCAGCACCGGCGCGCGCATGTAAAGTGAACACGTCAGGACACCAGAGAAGACATGATCAGTCTCTGCATAGATCCCGATGTGAAGAAGGAATAACAAATAAAGCATTTGTTAGTTCCAAACGGCGTAAGCACGGAACAGAGTTGGTGCAAATAAAGATTTGACAGCCGTCTCTATTCGAAATACGCGGGTTTTTTTTTTTTTAGTTTTTTTTGTTAAAAGCTAGGGTTAGGGTTTGATGGGGCTGCGAGGTCTAGGGTTAGGGTTTCCATGGCAAAAAGCTAGGGTTAGGGTTAGGGTTTGTGTGCTGCTGTGGGGGGGGGGGAGGCGTCTGCAGGAGAGAGGGGGTCGGCAGGGTGCTGCGGGAGAGGGGGGGGTCGGGGGGGGGGGGGGGGTTTCTGGTCGGGGGGGTTCTACAGGGGGTGGTCGGGGGGGTTCTGCAAGGAAGGGGGGGGGGGGGTCGGCGAGTGGAGGTCGGGGGGGGGGGGGGGGGGGGGGGGGGTTCTGCAGGGGGGGGCGGGGGGGTCGGGGGGGTTCTGCAGGGGGGGGGGGGTCGGGGGGGTTCTGCGAGGAGGGGGGTCGGCGAGGGTGCGTCGGGAGGGGGGGCGCAGTGGGTGGAGGCCGGGGGGATCGGGGGGATTTTCGAAAAAAAAAAATTTGTGGAGAGAGAGAGAGAGAGAGAGAGAGAGAGTTATGGCTCTGATACCATGTAGAAAATAATGGTTGGATAATTTTATTGATGGACTACTTCACTACTTATAGGGAGTCTAGCTCCTCTACATACTACATATTCCGATGTGGGACTAAAAGTCCCTTATTGATTCTCAACAGAAACAATGGCTAAGAAGAGTTTTTTTTTAATTAAAGTGTGAAGCTAAAAGAGTAATCAAAACCACTCACCGTTTGAATAATTATTTTTATGTTCCAATCACATAGATTTATTTCTAAATGATTCATCTGCATGCATGAATGCAAGTCCAATTAGATCCTTCAAACCAACAACTGTACTGCGCGGAGCGGAGATGACTTGGAAACTTACAAGTTACAACATACCACAAGTTTATTCAGCTAGTGCAAGGAAACACAAAACCCATCCTCAAAATGGTCATGCTACAAAGATAAAAACTCAACATGGGGAGCAAGCATGCTTTACAAGCTGCGGTGATTATATTATTTACATAACTATAACTATGATGATGCGATGATGCAAGCCAATGCACCAAATTTATCAAAACCGTGGAGATGATCAAGGCAAATAAAACAAAAAGGGCAAAATCTTAAAGCATGTCACGCATGCCTCTCTCGACGAACCTTGGCTTGGGACAGACTCTTTCCATCAGTGTGCTCAGAATTCGAAATCTATTCATAGGGAGGCGGCGAAAACTCTGCATGAGAAGAGAGAGGGCTATCAGGGGAACCATGTGTGTGCATTTCCTTCTTCATAAGCCGCGGGACGCTCATATGTTCTACACTTGGCAGCGGAACACCACCGAGGTACTGGTAGGCCGGAACGTTGGAGCTCCCCTGACTGAGCTCGTAGCTAGACATCGCGGCAGAACTGGAACTGGAGCTGGAACTGTAACTGTTGATTCCCATGTGAAACGGAAAGGACAAGTCCTGACAGGTGTGCTGTTTGGTTATCATATGGCTAAACGGGAAAGACGGCAGGAGTGGCAGTTGCACGCCGGAGAAGGATGGTACGCTCCCAGGGTACCTCTGTTTCAAGTAGTTACCGCAGAACTCAAGGTTGTTCTCGAAACAAGAATTGAAATCTTGCATTTTCGGCTCAGGTTTAGGGGCGTTGGCGGACCCAGGTACGGTCATGGGATCCTGGGAATTAGGAGGAGGCAGCTGCGAGTTGCCGCCAGAGCCAATATCATTGCTGGTCCTAGCAGTAGGTACTTCGTGGTTGTGCTTTCCTTCGTAGGTGGTGATCACTGACCTCAAATCATTTGGGGCTCTTTCAATATGCTTCCTCACCAAGCATCCAGGGTGTGTGCACTTGTAGTAGCTCCTGCGACAAGCAGCAAAGGAAATTTCTCAAGACTCAGCAAGTAAACCGCAATACACATGTAGAGTAAGTCAACTTAGTTACTTTTGCTAGGTTCTACATTAGAGCACTTCTGCGGCGTCTCTCTTCTTTATATCATGTTATAGGTTTTGGATGATTGAATTAGAAAAAATATTAACAAAAAACTAAAACCCTCTACTATGATTTGAACGAATTGAATAATTCATCGGAGAGGAACATAGTGGAAATTACTTTTACTACGTGTTATACAAATAAGATACGGCAACCAACTATCCTACAATATGAAAGGAAAATAATAATAATAATAATAATAATAATAATAATAATAATAAATTCATATACAAGTCAGAAAAATCTACTGCATTTGCAAACTATTTAAAGTGGCTCGATAATGGCCTCGGCTTTATTAAAAAAGATAAAAGCTAGAGTTGCACTACTATGCTTATTGAGTTGATAATGAGTTGTATTTCTACAACATCAATGCAAGTTTTCAAAAATGGTGAAAAGTTCCGAGTGTTTTCGCCCAAAACGTGATATACTACGATCACGTACAAAAGCTCTGTCCTTCAACTCTTGGAATCTCTCAACTGCTCCCTTTATGGGGGTAGGTCCAAGCTTTCCATGTAGCAGTAAGAAAAATAAAGGATTCAATATGGATTCTGTGTGCGCTTCAAATTACTTTGTGTTCTCCTATCGTATCTCTAGAGTCAATAAGGATATGGAAATCGTGCAACTTTAACAAACCCCATATTTGTGTTCAACGGTGGAATTTCACTCATAAATTATCGGAATGTGAATCGTGCTACTTTTCGGAATGTGAGGGAAGTGAGAAAAGGACTGCTGCTTTCGAGGATCTGAGGGAGAGGAGATGAGCCGTCTTTCTTTCCTTTTCTTTCTAAACAACCTTGAGACTGCCTGCACGACCCCTTGAGGCTCTCTGCACGACCCTCTCTTCTTTCCTATGGACAACCAATAACAGGCGACCGAAGGGAGTATTAAAATCTATAGGACAGGATCTATAAGACTTGATTTGCAGAGTCAAGGCACGAAGACTTCTGAAAGTATTTTGTGACATCAATTATCTTAAAGCCATTTATTTACTGTCAAAGGCAATCCTAGTGGTCCTCGATGGTCAAACCAAGGAGAGTTGTCTTACTGCGTACCTTCTGTCAAAGAAAGTACTGGCACTTAAGAAGAGCTTGCTCTTTTTTTGAGCTCAGGTCCATGCATGTTGAAGATAGTTGTTGTAAAATTTATAGAACCTAAAATCGATTACACCTAATAGGTGAAGACTTGAATTGGTGAAATCAACTGCTCCACTAACATAAAACTCAACGTATTTAAATGTCAAGAGATAAAAGTAGCTTCAATTAAATATCGACTTAGTATCTATATGCGAAGTATTCATCCTCTGCCAATCTTCACCTTTCTGATGGTCTGGACTATTGCTTACTATTACCAAAATTTATTAGAAAAGATGAAGCAGTGATGAACATCCTTATGTTTTAAACTATTGTCTATTATAACAGAAATAAATGCAGCAGTGATGTACATTATGGGACCTAACTTATGGCTACTTTGGAATTTAAATCACCAAAACCAAGTGAATGAAGAGTATACTTTGTATCTAAATCACAGATGGACAATAAAGGATAACAATTTCTCTGCGCTATCCTGCATGGATGTGAAAATGGGACTTCCTAGGAGATTTAGATGGAGCCTAAACATATCCACATTCCAGACCTCTACCTTGGATTCTTCCCGATGGAAATCATTCACTATTAACTAGGCAGCTCATGTTAGATTAGATCAATCAGTCTTGCCATTGGTAAAGTCCAAATTAAGCCTGATTCATATTGTGTCTTGAAATTGGGTCAATTCTAGCTAAGCATGTCCATCTTGTCTCGAAATTGGATCTATTTTCCTTCACCCTTATGGACCAATTAGAATTTAGGTTTGTTTTGGTAACCCAATCTAGGGCAAATTACCAGCCAACGCAGAAGCACATTAATTAATCCCATCGACACCATCCAACCGGTTCAATATTGATTGTTAAGAATTCCTAGGAAAAATCCAAAATATCTTCGTGAGAGGAAAATCAACCTACTTCATTAAGGAATAATGGCATTCATACCGACCATCATGTATCCCCCATTCTTCCGGTCTCAAATAACTTAATTGTCAATCTTGGTATTGAACAAAAGCTCAACTTTGCCTTTGTGCTTAATTTCCTATAATTTTCATGCCAGTTCCAAGTCCGGATAAAAAGGAGGGTTGCGTTAGGTAGTTTCCAACAAACATAAAACATTATCAGATCCCTATGAAATTAATCCTTACATAATACACGTGGAGCATTCCTCGGTAGTGACGCATTGCATCATCATACCCTAGTGCAAAGAGAAATAAGCAAGGATGCAATGCTACATCATCACTCATTGCATTGATACCACCCTGATACAAAGTTAATTGAGTAAAGTGGGCTACGGCGTTCCCAGAAGCAACACAACACGTTGCTATCCAATACAGTGACAAATAAATACGAGCTATAGGATACATAAAGTAAAGAGGTAAGGAGTTGATATATGAAAGTAGGACTAGGTTAGCTACTTGGGACATAGAGACGTTAAAAGAAAAGAAAATGAAGTTAGTGGATACAATGATTAAGAGAAAAATTAATATACTTTTACCAACAGCTTAGTAAGTTGGTAGGGTAAAAAATCAAGAAAAAAAATGATACTAGTGTATTTAAAATTGGTATACATGGAAAGCGAGACAAAGAAACGAGGTACAGATACTTGTGGATAAATATTGACAAATAGTGTTGTAGACATTTAAAAAATAGGTCATAGGATAATATTAGTTAAGTTAGTATTAAATGATGAGTTATTAATATTATTAGTACATATGCATCCCAATTAGGATTACATGGCAATATTAAAAAATAATTTTGGAAAAATACAAATAGTGTGATTCAAAGAGTACCTGGAGAAGAAAAATTATGTTTCGAAGAAACTTAAATGGTCATGTGGGAAAGAAAAATAATGAAGATGATAGAGGTTATGGGTATAAAGTGATAGGAGTGAAAGGGAGAATATGATTTTTTATTTTTATTTTGCCATGTCATATGATCCTATAATAAAAAAGAGTTGCTTTAGGAAAAAAGAAGAAGAAGATACATTTAGTTACTTCTAAGAGCGGATCCAATATTAGGCAAATAGATTACTTTCCTATTAGGAATATGGATAGAGTAACATGTAAAAATTGTACCAGGAGAGAGCTTAACCATTAAACATAGATTGATGGTCACCATTAGGAAAGGGAGAGATATACTAGGATAAGCAAGATGAGAAATAGATGGTGAAATTTGAAAGGATAGAAGCTAGTACTATTTAAGGATAAAGTAATAGAGGAAGGTGAAATATTAAAAGAAATTCTAATGTTATGTGGTGTAATATGTCAAATTGTATCAAGAAGGTAGCAAAAAAGAATTCAAGAGTTTCTAAAGACAATGGTTGAACTTCTAAAGAATGTTGGTTGTGGATGAGGAAGCTCAAGAGGTAATTAAGGCAAAAATAAACCTGCAAAGAGTGGAAAAGGTGTAAAAATAAGAAGAACTTTGAGAGATAAACTAGTGAAGAAGGAAGCTAAGAAAATAATTAGTGAAGTTAAATCTAAGGCCATAATTATTCCGATAGGAGGTAAGAAATTAAAGAGGGAGGAAACAAATTTATAGACTTGCTAAGAGTAAAGAAAGGGGGAGTTAGAGAACTAGGTAATATTAAATGCATTAGGAGTGAGGAAAAAAGGTACTACTAGTAAGATAAATGATATTAAAGAGAGATGGAGAGTTTTTTTTCAAGTTATTTAACTAGAGAAACCTAGAAGAGCTTAATTTAGACACATTTCATGATAGATCATATTATTATTGTCGTGAATTAGAATATCTAAAGTTAAGCATGTTTTAAAGAAAATAAAAATTAGAAAAGCGGTAGAACCCGATAATATTTCTATTTAGGTTTGGAAATATTTAAGTGAGGAATGATTAAAATGGGTTATTGTCTTATTCAACCAAATGGTACGAACTCAAATATGTCCGATGAGTAGAGAACCAGTATTATAGTACCTATAAATAAAAATAAGATATGTAAAGTTTTAACACCTATCGAGGAATTAAGAATATTATTCATACCACGAAGCTATGGGAAAGAGTAACCAAGCAAGATTAAGAAAAGAAACTAGAGTCTATGCCGGAGAGATCTAGTTGAAAGTCATTTATTTATTAAGAAGATTAATAAAAAAATACTATGAGAAAAAGGGGATTGACTATGGTTTTATTAGCTTAAAAAAGCTTATGATAGAGTTCCTAGGGAGTCAATGTGGTAGACTTAGAAGAAGAAACAAGCTCCTAGTACTTACGTTGAGATTATTAAAAATATGTATGGTGGAGTCATGAGGACCGTACAAACAGTTGGAGAAGAGAGAGTAAACTATTTCATATTACCATTGACTTACATCAAGGAACAACATTTAGTCCATATATTTTGCGTTAGTCATAGGTGAAATTACTAGGCATATCCAGGAGAAGATTTCATGGTGTACGATGTTTAGTGACAATATTGTGTTGGTCGGTGCGAATAGAGAAACGTTAGATACTATACTTGAGGTATCGAGAGAAACTTTGAAATCTAAGTGTTTTGAAATTAGTAAGACGAAAACATAGTGTCATATATATATATATATATATATATATAAGAGATATATGGGAGCGACAATCAGAAAATATTAAGAATGATGTCATGCATAGAATTAAAACATGATGGTTGAAATGGATAAGTGCATCTAGAATATTTTATGATCAAAAGATATTTGTGAAGTTGAAAGAATTTTTTTATAAGATGACTATATGCCTATCATGCTTTATGGTTTAGAGTATTGAACAATTAAGAAGCAATATCTCCAAAAAAATTAGTACAGCAGAAATAGGAATGCTAAGATAGATTAGTGGCAATACATTTGAAAGATAGCATAAGGAAAGAGCATACTCGTGGAAAGTTAAAGGTGGGCCAATTAAGGACAAAATAAGAGAAATCGTCTTAGGTGGTTTGGACATGTGTAGCGTACGTAGACCACCTATAGGTTTTGTACATGCTTTCAGAACACCTACAGGTTTTGTTCTTCGGGTCCACTACCACTTGTAACAATAGCAAGCATAGGGTAAAGAAATGAAGCACTACACCTAGGAATCAACAACATGAAAACTTGTTGTAAATGTGGCTAGCAAGAATGGATGGAACAATCATCCATCTCATTCGTACTTTGGATACCAACCTCTCTTTTTTATGCCTCCATCATCAACCCACCAGACCCCATTCACTTAAGACCCGCTGAAACCCTGTGAATGAGGTCATGACATACGTCCATGTTGGTGTTCCAAATTTAAACACAATGTTTACACGTTTAACGCCATGTGAATCAAATTGTGACCAGGAACTGCCAATTGGATCCATGTATACCTGGATGCATTTTAGATAAAGATGAATACTATCGCCAAATAATAAGAGCTAATACAAGTCAGATATATGAATAGCAGCATGATGAAATTCCATAAAAAGAACTAGCAGAAATATTGTTACCTAGGATTAGGGTTTCCTTTAACCACTTTTTGTCCGTACTTTCGCCAGCGATATCCATCTTCCAATATGTCCACATCACTTACTGTTTGGACAACTATTCTTGATTCACGGATAGCACGGGATGCTGAACTGGATTCAGTCAAACAATATTCTTTCTTCCTGATACAATGGAAAAGCATTCATATTTAAGACAAGATATAGTTTCTGTGTAGCAACTGAAAGCCTCTATTTAAGTTTTTGTGGTAGTAAATTAACCTTTTCGCCTCTGGCTCGTCAAATTCTCCATCATCTCCATGCAGTATGCTCCCTTGCATATCACCATTTTTATCATCATCTTCACAGGTCAAAGCAGACAAAAGTTCATCAGCAAGCAAACTCGAGTTCTTCCTCTTTGAACCTGGCAAAGCATCTGAAAGCTCGGTATTGGTAGAAGCTGATGGTGTCATCTTTTGACCATCAAACCTCCAATGTGAACTGGGGTCCTCAGCAGAATCTTGCATCATGTTATTTGGTCCATGTGAAGATACAAAGGCAGATTGATGAGTGGCTTGTGGCGCTGGATGGTTATGACTGCCCCTGTAAATGATTTCTCTGATCTGACCATCGAGAGCATGCTCTACTTTTTTCTTAACCAGGCAAGTTGGATGAGTGCATTTATAGTAGCTCCGAGGATATTCGCTACCTTTGACCTGCTTCTGCCCATACTTTTTCCAATTGTATCCATCTTCTATTGGTCTTCCTATCCCTGTTCTAGGAAATCCGCCAGCCTGATCACCTTTTGGAAGCTGTTGTTTTTGTATAGGCACTTCAGTAGGCAGTTCAGTATCTCTGTTGTGATGATATCTTTGCATGGCGACACACTTTGGTTCGGCTGGTGTGACCTCGGAATGGATATCAATTGGTAGTGCTGTGTCATATGTCCCTATATCTTCAAAGCAGACAGGACTATATTCATGCTGCATACCAAACCGAGCCTGGTTTTCTTTGTTAACATCACCAAATCTTAGATGTTCGGATAGAGTTGATGAAGAAACCTTAACAAACAAAGACGGAAATCGTGAGCATAATTAGATTCACCACAATTTTTCTGGATATACATGCTCAAGTTAAAGTTTGATAAGTCTACTGAATATCAGGAATTGTCAATAGACAAGAAGCATATGCAGCTATTGAAGCAGCAAACATATAAGAAATGTAATGACTTATGTCTGCAGAAAGCATCTTTAGGACGCACATGGCAAGTTTTCCCGTAAGGGCCAATAGCCTGGGGTCTGGTTCCTTTGGACGTCGATCCTTGATTTTTTAGGTCTGATCCATTTTTCTACTTTTGAAGTCCTACCATTGCAGACTTATAGTAAGGGTTCAGGGTTATAAATTTAAAGTATTCTAACACATCCTTGATACCGTGTTAATATTCCTGCCACTACACAAAAATTTCTAGAGTTAGGGTGAGTATTGAGGGTTATATTATTTATATTCTAAGAGTACTCGATCAACCATTCAGGTTGATCTCTATTGCATTATCTTGGTTCATTCTCTTTATAATTGATTACGTAATGAGCCAAAGGGTAACTGGCCTTGTTTATCTTGAGGTGCTGACCTATTCAACCAATGTCGTTATGTATATGAAAAGAGTTCATAATGTGGCCCCACGTGTTGGACAACAATGTTTGTGTGCGTCGTACCAACGGATAGTTATAGAATGGCATGACGAGTAGATTCCACCTTAGGAACCGCTCGCCAATATGTCTAGTGAAAACGTTTCCAAGGGGAATCCATGTTCGTGAAGATTCTGAACATAGGAAATGTGAACACTCCAAAAATATGGGCCGTCTCGTGTCGAGCACTCCAAAATACACTAGGATACACCAAAATAGGTGACGGTGACGTGTCCTTACAGTATCGTGCCACATAACACAGGGACTCAGAACCCATTGAATGTCAATGCCCGTGTGTCCTTTGTACCCCCAACCGGTGCCGTTGACACGGCGTGACACGTACTCAGAAGGGACACAAACACTCCAAAAGACAAACTACGACACGCCAAAATCGATGTCATGTCTGAACAGTGCCACGCCGTGTCCACGTATGTGCAACATAGGAGGACAGAATCCTGGTATTTAGTGGAGATTATGGAATTGGCTATATTTGCCACTACCAACAAATGGCACAAAATTTTACCACCCATTGCAACATAATGAACCCATTTTGTTAATAATCTCAACAATCTAAATAAAACCAACAGAACCAACAGCCAATTCAGTAGGGATTGCAAAATTATTTCTTTCTTTATTATTATTATTCTAATAATTATGGAGAAGAGAGGAGAAAGTACTTCGATCCCGGCATGGCAGTGTTGATCCTCATCTGTGGAGGAAGATGGAGGGTCCCACGTCATCAGCTTCCCAAAATAGAAAGAAATTTGAAGAAGGAAGAACGAAGAAGAAGATGATGTGTGCTGCTTGGGCGCAACGGCTTGGAAAGCAGACAAGGAGCTATATATAGAGCGGGCCGGGCGGTTTGGTGCCCCCACTAAAGTCGATTTCGATCCAATTCACTGCAGAAAACTCTCCATCAATCTCAGCCGTTGAGATTGATATAGCAGATTTGAGATTTATTGGCCAAAAATAAACTGCTATAGAGTAAAATTTGGAAATGGACTTGTTTACTTTTGCGCTTTCTCAGTTCTTTTTAATTTTCTTATTGGCTAAAAATAAACTGCTAGAGAGTAAAATTTTGGAGATGGACTAGTTTACTTTCTCGTATCTTAATTATATTTGTCCATGCAGCCCACACATTAAAGAGTCAAGATATCAAAGGTACACACACACGATACTATCTTTCAAAGTAGTATCCGTGTAATGTGTCCATACCTTTTTTTGTTTCTACACACAAATCCAAAAAAAGTGATATAGTAGCTTATAAATATATCATATTAATTGTCTACCACTATACGCGACACAAATTACTTTCTAATTGTTGGATAAACTACCTCACAACATATAAATAATAAGATTAGAAATACGGGTATCCAAGAAAGTCATGTACGAAGCACTGCCTTAAGAGATTATTCGAGGTCTGTGTGTAGACCGTGTCTCGAATCCTCCTATAGGTAAAATGTTGGAGTCCAGTCTGGATTTGGTAATAGCATATTTATGGAACTGATTAAATATTTGATTTAATTTGATTTGGATGTCCATAATTAGTGTTGGACTATTTTAGATATAATATAATTCTTATTTGAGGGTTTCCTATTTAAGGGATCCTATTATAATCTAAAATAGGATGTTGATGGGCTATTTTAGGTGTGGTAGGATTCTTATTTGAGGGCTTCCTATTTAAGAAATCACATTATGACCTAAAATAGGTTTTTCTCATCCTATATATATGAGGTGAGGGTGGAGGCACAAAGCACAGCACAAAAGTGGAGATTCGAGATGCTCGTCCACAGAAAATCTAAGAGAAAGTTCCGCACTTTGCTCTTAAGACTTCGCCATCCAAGACAGAAGTAAGAAGAGATCTAATCGAGGGGTCGTCAACTTCGGTTAGGGAGATTGCTACGGGTTGGTGAGCGATTTCAATTGTAATTTCTTTTTTTTCTTCTTGAGTGTGGTGAGTGGGTTGAACCTATTAGGACAAAGGGTTCAACATTAGTTTTTGTCCACTATAGCCATTCGCGGTCACCGCTGTCCTACTTGAATTATTAAACCTCACCCAAGGACCCCAGAAAGCATTTTCACTCGAGCGGAAACAGCTGACCAAGAGACAAGACTCACCAGACTCCATTGCTTCTAAGGCTTCGTCAGAGTCTTATTAATGGCATGCTTCTTCAGTCGAATGCTCCTCTGGGCAAAAGGAAGATGGCATAGACTTGTAATTTCATCTGAGTTATAGATATTGGAATTTGTCCAGGTGACATAGTCACCGCCAATACTTGTCTTTTATCTGTGCTTGGTATCCTTTAGACGGGGGTTGGTTATTTCAGGTGGGTTGGACTAAGTTTTTGCTGCGGCAACGTCTCAGATACGGTATCGGAGCGCAAGAGGGCATATCCGATTCCCAACATCTGGTATTAGAGCTTTGGAGGTTCTGACAACCATGTCTACGGAGCAGATGAACACTCGTATGATCACCCTCACAGGAGAAAACTGGACGATTTGGAAACCAAGGATGGAGGATCTACTATGATGCAAGGACTTGCATGGTCCGTTGAAGGGCGACAACGCAAAGCCAATGGACAAAGCTGCTGAAGACTGGAAACGACTGGATCAGAAGGCCGTTGGATTCATCCGCCAATGGTTGGATGATTCGGTGTTTCACCACGTGTCCATGGAGAGTTCAGCAAAAGCATTGTGGAAGAAGCTGCATTCGCTGTACGAAAGGAAGACGGCTGGCAATAAGGCGTTTCTTATTCGCCAACTCGTCAACTCGAAGTATACGGAGGGTGCCCTAGTCGCACAACATCTGAACGAAGTTCAGGGTATCATCAATCAGTTGTCTGCGATAAAGATGGTGATTGATGATGAACTTCAGGCCCTACTGCTCTTGAGTTCTCTGTCGAAAAACTGGGAGACGTTGGTGGTGTCGGTGAGCAACTCCGTACCAGATGGCGTTGTCACAATGGAGGCAGTCAAAAGTAGCTTGTTGAATGAGGAGATCCGACGCAAGTAAGTGGAATCGTCGCAGGAGTTCGCTCTCGTGACTTCCTACGGGAAAGGAAGACCCAATTCACAGGCGAGGACAGGGGGAAGTTCTTGGAATCTTGCGATTGTGGACCGCAAGAAGGGCTGCTATCACTGTAGCAAAAGGGGTCATATCAAGAGGAACTGCATGAAGCTCAAAGCTGAGAAGGCAAATGGCAAGGACGATCAGGAGGATCTCATAGCAATGAAAGATATCATCGCAGCAACCGACGCAGAGGAACATTGTGGCATGTGTCATGACGGTGAATGGATCATGGATACGGGGGCGTCGTATCACGCCACTCCACATAGGAGGATCTTCACGTCATACCGCGACGGCAGGTTTAGATGTGTGAAGATGGGCGACAAGGGCACGGCTGTAGTTGTAGGCATCGGTAATGTGCACTTGACAACGGAGCTCGGTGAGAAGCTTGTTCTCAAGGGTGTGCGACATGTACCGAGTTTGCGCTACAACTTGGTTTCGGTATGGAGGCTGGCAGATGATGGCTGTCGCAGTCTATTTGGGGACAAATATTAGATGCTTACGAAGGGTTCCCAACATCTGGCTCAGGGAGATTTGTATTGTGGCATGTACATGTACAGGCTCAAGCTGCTGAGCTATACAGGTAGGCCACAGGCACCGGATGGAGACTCGATGGATGATCGGCAGGAGGTGGTTCGTCGAGAACTTGCTGATGAGGGGCTTCTAGGTACTTTGAGGGATACGGAGGATTCGGTTCGTCGAGACAAAGTGACGGATGGTGGTGAGTCAAAGATTGAGGGTCAGTCTGTCGGTCCCATGATAGCTGGTCGGTCTCCACGTGGGGGTTGCTCTACGGATCCAATTTTTTGCGACGGGTGGTTCGCCAAAGCTTCACGGAGCAAACATTGGTTTCAGCAGTTTGAATCCAGGAAGGAGATCAAGGTTTGCAGCAAACTCAATCTTAGGTGGGTGCATCATCATTCACACAGTTCAGGAAGAGCTGTGGGTCATCGACGACATGCATAATTCGTGATGTTCTGCTCGAGGACGCATGTGTATGGAGGAGCTTCAAGTTCAGACATGAAGGTGGGCAGGTTCAGGAGTTCAAATCTCAGGAGGACCGTACCGTCTGCTTGGTTGGGCCAGCCAAGGATGAAGAAGCTCGTCGGAACGTTAACACTTTGGTGGAAGACAGAAGTCGGGGACAGACAGCCAAGACTTACGGTGAGGCTGATTGTCAGGGACTTCGGTCTTGATCATGTTATTGATATCGACAGGATCCCAGTAGTGCAAGAGGTGCTATGCATGGCAGCTAGCGTCGACGTGACGGTAGATGAGCTGGAGACGAAAGAAGATGCAAAGCAGCTTGGGGGATCGAAGATCAATGGCATGGGGGAGCATGAACTCTATCGCATGATGACAGGCATGGAGTCCAGTTGAGTAGCCATGGTGTCAACACCCTCTCATCAGACTGGAGGGGAAGATTGTTGGAGTCCAGTCTGGATTTGGTAATAGCATATTTATGGAGTCCAAATCTGATTAAATATTTGATTTAATTTGATTTGGATGTCCATAATTAGTGCTGGGCTATTTTAGATAAAATAGGATTCTTATTTGAGAGTTTCCTATTTAAGAGATCATATTATAATCTAAAATAGGATGTTGATGGGCTATTTTAGGTGTAGTAGGATTCTTATTTGAGGGCTTCATATTTAAGAAATCTTATTATGACCTAAAACAGGTTTTTCTCATCCTATATATATGGGGTGAGGGTGGAGGCACAAAGCACAGCACAAAAGTGGAGATTCGAGGTGCTCGTCCACAGAAAATCTAAGAGAAAGTTTTGCACTTTGCTCTTAGGACTTCGTTATCCAAGACAGAAGGAAGAAGAGATCTAATCGATGGGTCGTCAACTTCGGTTAGGAAGATTGCTACAGGTTGGTGAGCGATTTCAATTGTAATCTCTTTCTTTTCTTCTTGAGTGTGGTGAGGGGGTTGAACCTATTAGGGCAAATAGTTCAACATTAGTTTTTGTCAATCTTGTAATTTTATCTGAGTTATAGAGATTGAGATTTGTCCAGGTGACGTAGTCACCGCCATATACTTGTCTTTATCTGTGCTTGGTGTCCGTTAGACGGGGGTTGGTTATTTCAGGTGGGTTGGCCTAAGTTTTCGCTGTGGCAACGTCTCAGACACGGTATCGGAGCGCAAGAGGACGTATCCGATTCCTAACATATATAAAATTCTCTTGCTACCAACTTTCTGTTACCGCACACAATTTTGGAAGAGCGACCTGAACTTAGCATTGGCCAAAAATTTAGAATGGACAACAATATAAAAAAGAAGATAATTTTTTGAAGTATAGAAGGAAGAAAGACGCAGGTTTTTCTATACCAAAAAAAAAAACCCGTTCTGGACACATGACAAAGGAACTGAATATATTGCCATGTCCCGTCCCAACATAATTAATATGATTCAATGGAAATAAATAAGATTAATTGTATGTTTAAGAAGCTATTAGGTATTGATAAAATGCCAACAATTAAGAATAATAGACAATAAATTGTGATTTAAAGGGCTAATAAGAATGACTATTACCGGCCATAAATAAGATTTACCAATGGCAAAATAAATGCCCAATGAATGAAAAATTAAGGGTCTTGGATTTTTGCTCAAGAGCAACAACAATTTACAACATCTCCCCCCAAAAATCAAGTTCCAAAACTGAAAGAAGGAAAAGAGAAGAGAATATTTGGGAAGTGAATACTATGTATAGATGAGATGAACTACATCCTTGAATCTCATTTAATGACTATTGACTTTACCTGAAGAAGTACTTGATGGACTATGTCTTGAATCAGACTTCTTGACCCAGGTTCAAAAAATAACACATAGTACGTTAGAGGTTCTTGGGTCTATCGGGCGTTGCTTTTGATTAGTCATGCGCATTTTTTCATATTCATGAGAGTTGTTTGAGATCGCCCAATCCCATAGTCGCGACCTTCACGACATCTCATATAGGTATGTCATCAAGAGTTTGTGATAGGTGTTAACCCTGCACTTCATGCTTGGATCTATTAAGAATTGAAACTCATCCTAACCATATCACACCGGAATACTGTCATCATAGGGATGGAGTATCACTGTACAACTTCGTAAAGGCGCTTGGGCATTATTTTATGAGAATATATTTTTAGGATCAGTGTTCCATATTAGTCACATAAATCCAGCTTATTTCTACCAATTTAACCGGCTTCTTGGGATCTCCAGTCGGACTCGGTTGAGTTGCCACTGTTGCTGACTAACTTATGGGCTTAACCCCATACCCTTCGATGATCCTAAGATTAAATTCTTAGACATACTCTTTGCCAAGAGTTGTGAAAGGTTCTTTTGTGACTTTATATAGTCAAGAACCATATTTTTGCCTTTTAGGTTCTTTAATGACTTAAAGCGCAACTATAGGTACCTATTCATCCTATAATACACAGAATTGTGCTTTAGTAGTTCTTTAACATAATTTATAAAAAAGACAGGTACACAAATATATAGATCATATAGATGCAGAATAAGATTCTTGATCTATTCAGTTTCAATACATCATGAAGTCATAGCAATAGTAAATTTTGGGTCTGGATCTATTTGATATATACATAGTAAGATATCTGAACCATTCAGCTGCAACACAAGCTATGTTTAAATATACCATTTCAAATTCTTTGATACTCCTAGCTATGATAGTTTGTCACATAGACCTATCAACTTATGAGTATCTAAGTTGTTCTACATGTGAAACCTTACTCTGGATTTTAGTGATCTTTAGTGTTTTTATATCCGAAGAATATCTCATATAATAATAAATACTTAAAATTCTATGAAACCAATTGTACTCCATTTCTTTAGAAATTTTTGGTTTGATTAAGCCATATGTTTGGGTTACTCCTGAATCATACTCTGTGTCATCAGAATCATTTAACAAAATGTGTGATTCTATTAATTGTTGATATAAGTCCTAGAATATTGAGCCAAAACTCATATGACTTAGTCATTTCTTAAAGTAAGATGCATTAACTTCAGCCTTGGCTCTAAAGATTTAATTTTACAAGCTATGTTTATAAAAATAACAGTCTAAAGTACTAGAATAATAGTTTAAGTAATTTTTGCTAATTGATCATAACAAATCTTTAGTTTATCAAATTTTGATCAAATATGAGTTAGCTATAGGGGTCAGTTCCCAGCTAGCGACAGTCCGAAGATAATTAAATACCGTGTCGCTTAGGCTATTTACAACCGGTTGACAGAAGGATCATTTCGGCATGTACCCAAACTAATCTCTTCTTTAAAAAACTTAGGTTTGTAGAAATTTGCAATATCATTAAACTATTTTTCTTTTGACTAAATTGTTTGAATGTGTCAAGGAAAATTATAATATCGCAGATTACATACAAACCAATGCTTGCCTAACATAATCTAAGTATTGTGAAAGAACAATATTGTGATTTCTTTGTCTAAGTAGAAATTCTAATATCGTGATAATATGATCAACTAAGGTTCAAACATGCAAAATTAACATGCGAAGAGCATCACTTTAATACAACAATATACATAACCATATATATAAACCAAGATAATTAGCTCAAAGATTTCAACAATATATTTCTTCAATTAAATTTAGGAATCAGAAAAAGACTAGAATATGTATGTTGTAAATATGGACATTACATTTTCAACACTTTTGTACTTTTAGACTTGAGTTTGGCTTAGAAATAACAATTCAGAAGATATTTTATTTTTATACATTATTTTGAGATAGTTCCATTCTTATTTCTAAACATCCATTAGCTTTCAAGAATTTAGAAAATAAAATTTACAAACATCAATTTTAGAATAATAGAATGAAGAACTTTGTATTACTTACCTTCACTCTAAGTAAATTTATGCATTTTCTAACAAGTCACAATCTCTAATGCTTCGACTTGAAAAAATAACATTACAAAAATCATGTTTAGAATAAGTGAATACAAAACAACTTTGTATTACCGTCACTGCTAACATGTTGTGCCTTTTATAAAATTAAAATATCTCTAATGATTCTGTCTTCAAGAAAACACAGGTTAGTATTGAAGATCTTAACAAAATATAACAATAGTCAAATCCATTTCATTTCAAATACTTGGACACTCCAACAAATCAAGGGTAGTAACAAGAATTGTTCAATCTTAACTGAATTTTTTTACTTGCAAGTGATGGCACGTTGGCAAAAACTAGCCATATTCACACCAATTAAAATTTTATTACATCATATGCCTCCCTTAACAGATTAATCAAATCTTGCCAAATAAAAACATGCATCGATTCAAAATCAAATCGGAAAGGAAATAACACGAATTCACACCCAGCATATCCGTCGGCACTACATATAGGACAGATGGCCATGTGTCCCCGACACGAGTTCCACATGATTCCGAAGTATTAAATAACTAGCTTAAAATACATAGATAATTTAGAAGGAAATGATTCATATTTCGTGCATCTTTTGGTCGGGCACTAGATACTGTGGTATATTATCCATTTGCATGGAGTACAGTATCTGGCATTCATACGGTTACAGACCCAGTGTCTGAGTGCTGTGACTGTTAATCATATTGTTACCAATCCGGTGTCAACCTGGGAGGGACACTGTAGACTGTCAAACATATATATATATATATATATATATATATATATATATATATATATATATATATATATATATATATATATATATATATATATATATATATATTGACGAATTCTTATATTGCATTATTGGGATAACCAGATACTAACATAGCAAGCTGTGTGAATTGATTGGATGGTCTATTAAAATGTTGACTGTATACTATATCGTCTGCCAATAAACTTAGGGATGTAGGCTATCTCAACGTAATGGCTCATCCCATGCCATTGTTTGGTGTAGGATTAAATTACTAACCTGACGATAGACTACATACTAAACTAAGACACATGTTCCTATGTACTGTTATTGATTCGATTTTTCCCTCTAGTTTATGGTGCTTGCTATTAGGGGTTGACCCATCTAGTTTTATTTTATCAAATTAGTAGCAGAGTCTGAGGATCTACTATCTCTCTAGCCTGATGTGCGTACGAGGAGGATGATCGCCGAGGAGTTTGAGTGGGTTTCTTCATCACCAGTCTTATTAATTTTGATTTTTTTGAGGCGTTTAGTCGACGAACACTTGTTTGACCCATGTATTCTGGGAGTCTATTCGCCAGCCAAATTTGGCAGCATGATTGTATATATAGCTGACTGCAGTTAATGATGTAATCATGTATGACTTGGTACTGTGTTAGCTTTCCATTTTTTGATAGTTAACTTCATGATCATTTTGATTGAGCGTCGGTAACGCCTTACTACTTTATCTTATATGTTCTTTTTTTCTACTTCTTGTTTGACTAATTGAGACATATATAGCGTATTCTGTGAGACCATATGAGACTTGTATTGTAATATATATACCCCTTGTCTAGGTACAGTCTTGATTGAATTGTGAATGGTACTGTCTAGCTGGCTAAGTCATACCCTTGTTCTCTGTATTTTAGTACTAGGATGTGAAAAAATTCATCCTAAAAAAATATACAACCTAATAAAAACTTGATCAATATGTTTCTTGGATACATTTATGTTTGGAACACTAATGCCTTTATATAGTCTCATATGATAGACTATAACAAATTTAAGGGGTGGTAGTCAATCAAGAATTTAATGGATTTTAAAAATCCATTGTTAGTCGAAGCGGATTACAAAATATTTATCCAAATCAGCATTAGTCAATTAGTATTTAAATGAAATTCCATAAAAATTGTTGTGTTGATTTATGCCAAATTTGGCAGGATTTGCTCACAAAATCATGTTTTAAATATTTTGAGGGATTTTTACAGTCTGACAAGAAAAACCCTTGACAATCTCCTCCAAAGCACAAAAATTGTATTCTAAAAATCCTAACATCTCTTAAGGTAACTCCATTATCAAACATTGTCATCATTCTTCTTTATTTGATTTCTCTTTGAGGGATTTTGAGGCATTTTTGTTTGATTCTTCTTTGCTTAGATCTAGTCTCTTTTGTGTTTGATTTTCAAAACCCTAACCATAGATTGTGTATAACAAAACGTTTATGTAACAAATATTCTATTTAATACCTCTGTTCTGTCATTTTGAGGATGAAATAGAACCTGATTTTTTTTCCTTTTGTTTAATGAAATACTATTTGAAACTTGAAGTAGAATACAATATTATTTCCCATAAATATGAAGAGATGATTAGTACTTTTTCACATTAGATAGTCTTTTTGGGTTTCCCCATAAAATAAAGCCTTTATTAGTGTTTTTTGGGGAAAAAACTATTCAGTAGTTTTTTTGGTTAAGCGGCAATGAATCTCACCATAAGATTCTTGTTTTTTTTCTTTTTCTTTTGTTTTTTAAGATTTATTGACTTATTCAATATGTATTGAATCAAGATGACGAGGTAGAAAACGGAGGAAGGGCGAGAAGAAGAAGATAGGAAGGAATGCTCATTTTGGTTTATATATATATATATATATATATATATATATATATATATATATATATATATATATATTGGTTATATATATATATATATTAATTAGAGAACGAGGAAAGACAAGAAGAAGATTATTATTAGTATTGGTTAAATATTGGAGCAATGCTCATTCTCGTACTTTTTAATTGAGTATAACATTAGAACATTGCTCATTTTGGTACTTTTTAATTGAAATTTACCTAGTTTTCCTCCGAAAATAATCTTGATATAAAAAAAAAGGAAACATATTACAATTTTTTTTAATTTGAAACGAATGAGAGATCAAAACATAAGAGAGGATGGTTTGTAACGAATATAGTAACTTGATATGAGTGATCTGAGTTTGGATGAAAAAATATTAAATCCAAGAGAATCCATTAATTTTTTTATACAAATTACAACTAATTACCTTTGGTTACCTTCAATAAGTACTAATATTTAATAAAATCTTATTACAATATGCGATTTGGATTACTATTTTCAATACTTCGTGTTCCTTCATTTGTTAAGGTTATCGTGTTAATTTTCATGATCAAATTTGGCCATTAATGGAACCAAGCGGGGTAAATTGAGCTTTTATTGAGCTATAATTAAGTTGCGGGCTTTTTTCGAGCCGAGTCATGTCGAGCCTTCAAATTAATACGTCAATAACCCTACCTAAAATAATAGTTTAATAGGCAAAAAATCGTAAAGTTTTATGGATAATTATTTCGTACATTATCGCTAATAGAAGTTTTAGAGACCATCAGAGAATTCCCACAGCTTTACATGTCCATATTAAACAGAAAATGGTGAAATTGCTCACTTGGGAGAGAGTGATAAACAGAGCATACATAGCCATTAAGCCACAATATGAGTTTAAAATTACAGCAAATATTTTTCATAAATAAAAAAGTTGTATGCGCCAACATGAAACCTAATATAAGACTAATCTGAAATTGTTTTGAGCTCGTAAAATTAAAAACAATCTTCGGTGTGACTTTGACTCGAGTGTCAACACTTGTCTACTGCCTTGGCAGTTTGGTCATGTAACTCTCTAATCTTTCGAAAATCTATATAGTTTGAGTCGTTCCAAATCTATATAGCTTGAGATCAACTACGAAAATATGGTAAAAGAAACCAAATGTGTAAGCTAAATAAGGAATATATGTAATATTTTACCTAAGACTATATAATAACAATAATAACAAGGATCAAAAGAACAATATTCTTGTATTCCTTTCATATTAATCAAGCTACTCTGTTTATGACTAATACATGGCGTCCGACACGACTCGATACTAGCACAAGCGAACTTTATGCTTCCTAGGCTAACATCACCCAGTATTATTGTGCAAACATAAATATCCGTCACATGAAATAATGACAATCTATATCGGTGCTACCATCGTACAATGTATTTGTCAAACGTACCAACAAATACCTAATACATGCAGATAAAATAAGTGCTATCCTGTATAGAATTTAATCACCAAACCTGCAGATCATCTACGTATCGAGCCGGAGAATCCAACAGGGCGTCGAGGCTGATCAGGCCCGAAGGTATGATCATGTACGGCTTCGGGAGATCGAGATCTTCGTCGAGATCGGGCACCTGCGCCGGCAGCCCCAGCGGCGCTGCAGCCATGCTCCGGGCATGGCCGTCAAGGCCATCGTTCATCTCTTGCTGCAACAATGAGGGCTTTGGAGGCAGGAGAGGAGAGAGCTGAGTCCCTCCACATCCCCTCGGGAGTTTTCCAGCCACACTCGCATCCCTATTTATTGGGTGTTGGCTACTCGGCTGGGTTCTATCTTCCCATATCTTGCGAGATTGGATGTGCAGGAGTTGTTAGCCGTCATATTTTCAAAATGTGCCAAAGGAGCTGAGCTTTTCATTGATAATAGCCACCTTTCAATGCTACAATTTGCATAGTAAAATGTTGCAAATGCAAAAAAAAAAAAAAAAAAAAAAAAATTCTTCTGTTATTTCTGAAAGCAAAAGTACGTATTGTATTTGTCACCAAATTAATGCCTCAATCTACTACTGAAAAGTACACATTGTATTTGTCACCAATACATATTGATTGTACTCGCATTTAGATTAAAATGATAATCTAGTCCTAACTTTCAGTTTAAAATTATAATTTTTTATAATTTAATATTTTGCAAAGAAGTATTATTAAGCTAAAATAGTTCTGCAAACAAATATTTATAAATATATTTTAGATCTTTTTGAATATAATGCAATATTTATCTATATATTATTAGTTAAAACTATTATTTTAAAACTTCAGGTTTTAATAAGTTTATATTTTGCATAGTAAACCTAAAATAAACTCTTGTAACAATACCTTAATTAGGAGGAAATCAAAGGCGATTCTCGATACTCGTAATTTATCTAGGGGTGTGTATTTTACGGTTTGAAACCGAAAATTGAACCGAATCGGACCAAAATGGAGCTTAGTTTTTTTCTCATTAGGTTAGGTTGTCGGTCTTATGTTTAGAAGAATTTGATTTTTCGGGTCGGTCTTTGGATTTGGGTTTCGTTTACCAACTCGAATTGAAAATCGAACTCATATAGGAAATTAAAAACGAAAAAGTTTTATGAAAAACCCACCGCACAATAACATTTCATCGCGTGCCCAGAATTAGCAAAAAATATATAAAGAGGGTTCGGAATGACCTTTTTGCCCTTCCTTCTAATTTATTGAAAACACCCACGAAACTACTCTTAAAAAAAAATGTTTCGATACTTCATCTTCTTCCATACGCTGCTCACTTTCGAATCTAGGTTTTTTCCTCAAAAATCTTCAAAAACTAAAAATTTTGGAAAAACCGAGACAAACGACAAAAGTGCTAAAACGAAGGTCCAAACATCATTTTTTTACGATTCTAAAATTTCGGAAGACCGTCTAACGGAGAAGCGGTTAATCTCAGACTCCTCGAAGATACGCTCATTTTGGGATAAATCGGGACTCGTTTCGACCTTCCAGTCAAAAGTTATGGCTCTTCAAAGTTTCAACTGACCATAAAATGCATGAGAATGGTCATTCTCCGTGTTAGAACACGAAAAATGTTAATTTCGCAAGAGGGTGGCCATTCTCCGTGTTAGTAACACGGAGAATGTCATTCTCTATCTTAATTTACACGGAGAATAGTCATTCTCTGTGTTAGTAACACGGAGAATGGTCATTCTCCGTCTTAATTTACACCGAGAATGGTCATTCTCCGTGTAATTTAGCACGAAGAATGGTCATTACAGTGTTAAAACGCAGGAAAATGGCCATTCTCCGTGTTAGAAACACGGAGAATGCCATTCTCCGTGTTAAATAAAACGGAGAATGGTCATTCTCCATGTAATTTAGCACAGAGAATGGTCATTCCAGTGTTAAAACGTAGGACAATGGCCATTCTCCGTGTTAGAAACACGGAGAATGTCATTTTTCGTGTTAAATAAAACGGAGAATGGCATTCTCCGTGTTAATTTACACGGAGAATGGTCATTCCCAGTGTTAAAACGTAGGAGAATGACCATTCTCCGTGTAATTTAGTACGAAGAATGGCCATTCTCCGTGTAATTTAGAAACGAAGAATGACATTCTCCGTGTTAAATAACCCGGAGAATGGTCATTCAAATGTTAAAACACAGAAGAATGGCCATTCTCCGTGTTACAAACACGGAGAATGCCATTCAATACGGAGAATGGTATTCTCCTTGTTAAAAATGCAGAAGAACTATTCTTCGTGTGATATCGACGGAGAACAGTTGACAGAAACCTAATTTTTTATTTTTTTATTTGTGGAAAAAATTTGACATGAATAAAGATTCAAGAGTTTTCGTTCTTCTTTCAAAACGATGATAACTCTTATGGAAAAGAAGAAGAAGATCTTCTCTCCATAATTGACCTAATTGTCAGAGAAGAAGAAGAAGAAGAAGAAGAAGAAGAAGAAGATGAGCGATGATCGGAGTTCGACTGAAAAAAAGTATGGTGAACTACGAACGATCTTTGCGATCTGCTGAAGATGAGAGCAATGGAATTCAGACCTCTCATGAAGAAGAAGAAGAAGAAGAAGAAGAAGAAGAGAATCGCAATCCAGATCTGAGTTTGTGCGGAGGGATAGTTATGGTATTAATTTTTAAAATACATAGCATCTAAAGGGAATTTTGGAATACTTAACGTGGAAATATATAATTCTGGCCATTTCATAAAACCCATCATGCAGGTGGGTTTTTCATAAAAACCAACCCCGAAATTGGGTTTCTCCGTAATTTCCATATATATATATATATATAAATTTTTAAATAGTTATGGTATTAATTTTTAAAATACATAGCATCTAAAGGGAATCTTGGAATACTTAACGTGGAAATATATAATTCTGGCCATTTCATAAAACCCATCATGCAGGTGGGTTTTTCATAAAAACCAACCCCGAAATTGGGTTTCTCCGTAATTTCCACACACACACACATATATATATATATATATATATATATATATATATATATATATATATATATATATATACTAACCCTAATTCACTTTTTTTCCTCCATTTTATTTCTGTCTTCCTGAGTTGTCGCTCTCCCTTCTCTCTCCTTGTGCCCTCTAGACTTCTTACCAGTGAGTCACCTCTCTCTCTCTCTCTCTCTCTCTCTCTCTCTCTCGAGTCTCTCTAAATACCTCCCTCTCTTTCCAGACTCCAGAGCCCTCTCCGATCTCCATATCTATATCTCCTAGATCTAGATCTAAATCTAGGTCCCTAGAGAAATCAATGAAATATGATTTAAATATGTCATAGATGCTAAGGAATCGGGTCTTTGTCCTTTATTTCTCCAATCATATATGATTTTCTTGTTATTAACACATTTATTTTCTATGATCTAGTAATATCTTGAAGTGTAGAAACTTTTTGTTCATATCATATATAATGTGTTTATGTATAATTATATCCATTCATGTACTCTATCAAATATTATATTAATTTCCTCAGCGGATCGTCTGTTGATTTGAATTGACACTAATCTTTATTTTGTCTAATTATTTGCATCTCTCTTTCTACTTCCATCAAGGGACTCTTTGGGTAGATCTAGTTAGAAGGTATAATTTAGGTTGTATAATGATACATGTAGCCTAGCTACATGCATCTATGCTGACTTTTATTCTAGGTTTGACAATAATTCAAATTTTAAATACTAACAACAGTTTGATGTTAGCTAGAGGTGTCTTAGTTTTATTAAGGAGAAAATATCTAGTTTGGCTCATATTTAAGTAATTGAAACAATGGAAAATCGCATATTTATTGAAATAAATTTCTATCATAACCATCATAAATGAGAATATTTTTACTTTTTGGTTAAGTGTTGTTACATCCCGATTCCATAGAATCGAGTGTCATAAGGTTATCCAAAATACGACAACAAAAAGAGTACGTAGATAATAGAACAACACATTTGAAACAGAAGAAAACTTTACTTCATTGATATGAACACCATTTACAATAAAATATTACAATAGACGTCGCACAGGCTTACAAACTGACTCAAATAAATGCTGATGAGATAATCATTCCATACATTACATCTCCCTTATACAACCAAAACATTTCAAAACACCTACTAAAGGGGAGAGTTGAGCCATCTTCGTTGGACTGATGCGGAGTCTTCAAAAGAGTTGATTCAAGCCTTCGGCACACAGGCGATGCTTCAAAACACACGAGTGTCGCCTTGTTAGATGGCATATCCTCCCTGGTCTATAGTACCTGTGGAAAGCGAGGATCAATATATTGCAATGTACTGGTGAATGACTAATTAAAGTTTCACGCTCTCATTTCTAATAGAAATTAGGTAAGCATACAGAAAATTTAATAATCTTTCTAGACATCCTAGTAAATTTCAGGTAAACATGTGACAAGGTATAGCATATGAAAGTTATGTTTATTCTTACCCACGGCATGGTCTCCGCATATGTATAACTTACCACGTTTTTTCCTGTCAAATTTATATCGATAAGCTAAACCAGTGTATAGGTGGAGGTTACTGGCAATTCAAGCCATCCGGGACGTATAGCTTGGTTTAGACGATGACCCTTTCACTGCGTGTAGCGAGCCTCATTAAAAGTCCACGAATACCCGCGGTACAAATCTACCATATCTATCGTGTCTCCTCTTAGTGTCACGACCCGCACCCTTATGAGGGGCACGAGCACGTAGGTACGTCCAGCCTACGCCGCAGTATCGACGGTAGAACGCTGTATATAACGTCTGTAAATACTATGACTAACAGTATAAATGTATCTGTACAGTATATACTCTCCGAATAGAGGTGACATAACAATACAGTCTCAATCACAGAATAAAACTAAGGTAGATAGCTCAGAAGGAAAGACATATGATAGATGAAAGAGTAAATAAGTCCAGAGTCCAATACAAGCCCAGATATATACAACATCACAGGGTATCAAAATATAATATAGAAACTACAGTCTGATAAAGCTAGCTGGATCGCAGTCCAGTCAAACCTAGCTAACCTACACTACTCTGGAAGTACAAAATCTAGTGGCTCTACTATAAGGCCACGATCCAAGGCTACTCCATCTAACTCGAGCCCATAATAGGTCGAGCAGTCTGCCTCAGAGTCATCTGTAATATATCATAACGGTATCCTGTCAGGAAAATGAGCAAGTACAAACACTAACAGCAGTTCCATGTGAATTGACAAATTCTATAAGAGACAGTATAATGAACTACAAGACAAAGATATATGAAAACTTGGGAAACGTTCGGAAGCCGAGTTACAACCCTTAAACCAAACAAGGACCGGGGTTGTAACTCTTCTCCCGAGCAGAACTTAGTCTCCAATCAAGGTACAATGTAAAGGCAAGTAGAGCATGTGAGTAACTGTATATCATGGCATGGTTGAAAAAATACTGAATGTAGAACAGAGCAGGATATACGATAAGATAAAGTAAATATAAAATTTGATTTGAATTATTAGAGCGATATGTGATCGGCTTGGGATAAGTGACAGGACAGGCTATCCACTTGGCCCGGCAATTCGCGGTGACCTCAACGGAAAGTCATGTCGGCCAACCTGGATAACGAGCACAAGGCAAAAGGATCTTGCTACACCCTTCGTGAGGGAAGAGTGGCGCGAGCACATGAATAGTGACAGGGTGGATTGGATCACATAGCCCCTAATAATTTCCCATCCCCGAATAGTACAATGGATCTGGACATGACATGTCATGGCACGTGATTTTGTAAGAGGGTAGCAAATCCCTTAGAAATCAGTGTCTATACAAGTACAGGAAACAAGACAGGAAGTATACCCATATACCCAGAAATCTAGGAACAACATCTCATGTCATGATCCAACGTGTACTAGTCCGTGAACTATCGTGACTAAGAATCAAGTAAGACACTACAACTGAATCGGATATAGCAGATATCAAGACAATGAAAACTATCAGTGAATGTACTCGCCTGCTGTCCTGAGCTGTATGGTATATCAATACTCAGAGTGGAAAACAGAGACCTAAAGATGAGATACTGTATGTTAATTTAGGTTTAAACAAGTTTAAGAATGATTCACAATGAATGATATGCAATCTAGGTCAAACTAGGTCTCACTGAGTCACACTAAGTCCTGTCAAGTCAATCTAGGTCAAATCAAGTTGATATAAGTCAATCTAAGCCAAACCAAGTCAACCCTAGGTCATACCAGTCATCACGAGTCAGAACAAGTCGAAGAAAGTCAAACGGGGTCAAGAGTTGGCCTACAGTTGACTTTTGGTCAACTGGTCAACCCTGGTCAACTCTGGTCAATCCTAGGTCAATGGTGACTAATAGTTGACTTTCGGTCAAGTACACAAGTCTAAAGGAATTTGGGACTAAATTGGGTAAAGCGTTGACCCATAGTTGACTTTTGGTCTAAAAAGTCAACCGTGGTCAACCGGGGTCAAGACTAGGTCTAGGCGACTATTTCTAACTATTACCAACCTCTACAACCTATATCCAAGTCCATCTTGGACTTCGAAACTCAAATCTTGGCCGTAGGCCAATATCCTATTTTACCCTTAAAAAGGGTAAAATTCTAGCTTAGGCAATTATCAAGTTAGCCTATCTACGCTTGGTATTTTGACCCGAGCTCCCTAGGGTAGTAAGATACTAGCCTATACATATATTACCTACCAAGATACCTGAGTAAAGTGGACATCTAGTCCATGTTACGGCCTATTGCTGGTATCTTGAATATTTCAAGATACGCAATGGTACGACGCGATACCGGCACCCTACAACCCCGATTTCCACTCGGGAGCCTACCCGCAAAATCTAATTCACGTAATTCTTGTCCCATGCCAAGTTTTAACTCATTCCGATACTCCGAGCTCCGTTTCGCCCTCTAACTCGATCTCCTCTAATTTCTGTTCTAGCTCTTCTTCCTATTCTTCTAACCTCTTCTAATTCTTTCCTTCTAACTTCTTCCTATTCTTTTCTAACTTCTAATTCCTTAAACTTCTTCTAATTTTAACTATCTACCAACTTATATATATATATATATATATATATATATATATATATATATATATATATATATATATATATATATATATATATATATATATATATATATATATATATAGATAAAAGGGGGGTTTAATAGGTGAAAGCACTAGGGGGTTTTGCCTGGCAGCAGCTGCTGCCAGGGCTGTTGCTGCTACTGCAGCTGATGCTGCTGCTGTGGCTGTTTCTTATTCTTCTCCTTCTATTCTTCTTCATCCCTACTTCCTATCTCTCTCTCTCTCTCCTCTCTCTCTCTCTCTCTCTCTCTATATATATATATATATATATATATATATATATATATATATATATATATATATAATATAGATATATACACAACACTCACATATCTATCAATATACATACATACACACCCATATATATATATATATATATATATATATATATATATATATATATATATATATATATATATATATATATATATATATACATGTGTATTTATGTGTGTGTATATATTGATATGTATTTAGTGTCATGAGGATGGTGGTATATATATATATACCATTCATATCTATATATGAATGGTATATATATATATACCACCATCCTCATGACACACATTCATATCTATATATATATATATATATACACACATTCATATCTATATACACATTCATATCTATATATATATATATATATATATATATATATATATATATATATATATATATAATACAAACACACATACACTCTCACCCCTCTCATGACACCCATGCCACTCTCACAACACCACCATCCTCATGACACTAAATACATATCAATATATACACACACATAAATACACATGTATATATATATATATATATATATATATATATATATATATATATATATATATATATATATATATATATATATAAAATATATATATATATATATATATATATATATATATATATATATATATATATATATATATATATATATATATATATAAATAAAAAATATATATACCCTCTCATGACACCCATGCCACTCTCACAACACCACCATCCTCATGACACTAAATACATATCAATATATACACACACATAAATACACATGTATATATATATATATATATATATATATATATATATATATATATATATATATATATATATATATATATATATATACCAGTCTCAAAAAGGATTAAACCATAATAAATCCCTAACCTATTTTTCTAGGAAAAACCTACAAATTTGTGGGCAAATGGTGGAGAATGAGCTCCTCTCCATTTATTGTGAGGGAGTTAAATGCAAATGAGTAATAAATGAAGAATTAAAAGCATACCTAACAATGGGTTTTCTCTTGAGAAGAAGCTTGGAAGAAAGAAAGAAATGGAGATGGAGAAGTTACTTGGTGGTGAAGGAAAGAGAGAGGGGGGGGGGGCTATTCATGGCCGGCGAAGGGGCATGGGTAAGGGGCACTTGTATTTACAAGTTTGCCCCTCCCTAAGCCTAATGCATTAATTCAAAAATAGGTTTCGGAAGTTGTTAAAAATAAATAAAAATCATAATTAAACTAAATTACTCATGGGGGACTAGTCCAAACTCCTAAACCCAAAAGTTTAGTGTGGTGGGCCATGGTTAGCTAACATGCTAATTACGGCTCAAGTCGAAATTCACCGGGGTCCCGAATTAACTCGGAATGCGATGAAATTCGAACCCAACTCCTATAATAATTAAATAATAATATTCATGAAATAAAATTTCCAAAAATATTATAAAATGGAAAATTACCATTTTACCCCTAACTGGGAAAAGTGAGGGTGACAAGTCTATCCACCTTAAAAAAAATTTTGTCCTCGAAATTGAAGACACAAGCACAGGAAATCACAAACAGAAAGACAAAAGAAATAGATTTATACCTCAGGGCACGAAAAGATAAGGGAAACGCTCCCGCATGTCATCCTCCCTCTCCTAGGTAGACTCACCTGGAGAGTGATGTCTCCACGCAACCCAAACCAAGAGTATGACCTGGTTTCGGAGCACCTTCTCCCTGCGATCCAGAATCTCCACCGATTGTTCTGGATAGCTGAAAGTAGGTCCCACATGTATCACTGAATGGTCCAATACGTGGCTAGGATCTGCCACGTACCCCCTCAACTGAGATACATAAAACACGTTGTGCACTCCCTCGAGCCTGGTAGGCAAGTCCAATCGGTAGGCTACTGCACCGATCCTCTCTAAGATGGTGAAAGGTCCGATGTAGCGCGGACTGAGCTTCCCACCGCCGCCAAAGCGAATAGTGCCACGTGTCGGGGATATCCTCAGAAATACCATGTCACCAATCTAGACACAAGACAAAAACTCAACACACAACTAACAAACAATCACAACAACACGACAAGAACTGAAACTAATCTCGAACTCTAACTGTCAATCCCCATTTTTGAAAATGGGTATATGATGGTATTTTGTATTTTGGGAGGACTTTTAAAATTTCGTACTTGTTGCATAAACTATTATTTGAATTCTAGATTTTGATTTTGCTATGGTAGAGTTGTTATTTTTATTTTAGGATTTTTCCTGTTTTTGTTATTGCTATTGTTATCATCATTATTATTAAATTTTATATTCCTATGTCTACCCATTTAAACCCAAATCCAAACCCTAAAACTAACTCTCCCCCTTCCCCTACCTAACTCCCCTCTCTCCCTCCTCACCATCTCTGGAGCAGCCGCCCCCCCTAATCCTCTCTCCTCTCTCCCGCTCACTCAATCTCCCCCGACCTCCGGCCACTCCCCCGATCTCCGGCCGCCCGTCACCCCTGCGACCGCCCACCACTTCGACCAGCACCACCATCATCGTCGTCTCCGCCCGCCACCACCATCGTCTTCTTCTCCTCCTCCTCCACCCCCTCTTCCCGGAGCCGCCACCGCCAGCCACCGTCTCCACCACCCCTTCCGCGACCACCACCACCGCCTTCATCATCATCCTCGTCGCCTCCGGCCTCCGCTGCGGCCGCCACCGCCAGCACCGCCCTCACCACCATCTCCTCCGTAGCCTCCGGCCCCCTCCGCCGACGCCGCCGTCTCCATCTCCTCCGCCTCCCCTTCGTGGTGCAGCGCTGCTGCTGCCGCCCTTCCTCTGTCGCGGAGTCGCCGCGACCTGGCCGGAGCTCCTCCTGTTGCTGCTGTCCTCCCTCCGCCGGAGCCGTCGCGACATGGCCAGCCCCGGTGAGCCCCTCCGCCTGTCTCTCTCTTCCTCGATCTACGTGCCTCGGGGCACGTGTTATCTCGAGCAGCGTGCTACTTTGTGCAGTGTGCTGCCTCGAGCAGTGTGCCCTCGTGCAGCGTGCACTTCTTCGGTTTGTGCACTGCCTTGGGGTGCGAACCCCTCGGGATGCGTGCTGCCCCGTGCAGCGTGTCGTCTCGGGCAGCGCACCCTCGGTTGGTGCGCTTTCTCATTCCCCGTGTTTTCGGGTGGTGTGCACCTCGGTGTACGTGTCGCTTCGTTTTGCGTGTACCTCGGTCTACGTGCTGCCAAGGGCAGCGGGACGCCTCGAGCCCCGCGCTGCCTCGGGCACCGTGCCACCTCGGTTTGTGCACCACCTCATTTTTCGTGCCTCGGCCTTTGTGCCTATCTTGATTCTCGTGTCGCATCGATCTGTGTACACGCATCGACTTGTGTGCCGTATCGGTTTGCGTGCCACCTTGGACTTTGTGCTATCTCGATTTGCGTGTACGTACAGATTTACGTGCCGCCTTAGTTTGTGTATCACTTTGGACTTCGTACCGCATCGATTTGCGTGCATACGTCGACTTGTATGCCGCATTTATTTGCGTGCTTCCTTGAATCTCGCTCCGTCTCGATTCGTGTGCACGCCTCGATTTACGTGTCGCATTGATTTGTGTGCCATCCCGATATTCGTGATTTCCTCGATCTACGTGTGCGTCTCGATTTACGTACACGTTGTCTCCTGTTCATCTCGATCTTCGAGTCATCTCGATTCTCGTACACATCTCGATTTATGTGCACGTCTCGGGTTGCGTGCCCATATCGGTCTGCGTGCCTCAGTTTCCGTACCAGATCCCTGCGCTGCTTGCGGGACCCGTACGGTATAGCCTCCTGCCATCCTCCGTGCTTCCTGTTATTATTTTATTATTTAATTCTAATAATTGTTTATTATGTGTTCTGAGGACCTCGATGGACGTGCTAGCTTGGATCCAGATCGCCGAAGACTTGCTTACCTAGCCGAGCCCTCTAGGCAAGTATCCCTTGCTCATCGACGGCTCTTGCCCTCTCTCCTGGAATTTATTTTATTTAATTAATTTGTACTTGTAAATTTTATAACCATGATTAGTGTAGCCTAGCAGTAGATCTGCCATGATGATAACTTAGGATAGCTTGGTCCGATACCGAGATAGACCGTGTCGGACAACTCGGATGGGTCATCCACACCTCCAAGGACACGAGCACGACTCACATGTATGGATTGTCCCTGTATGCCCCGTATCCGACTCGCGGTCGGGTAACGGCTTGGCGAACTATTCTTGTGGCTGTGATTGCGCTTGGGTTAGAATTATGAGCATGTGCTGTGATGCGCCCTGCGAGGCGGTTATTTTATTATTATGCATGTTGGCTTGGCGCCCAGTACGCATTGTAGCGCTGCTGGAGGCCGGGACTTAGTGGTCTCGGGTTCGATTGATTTTCCAGTACGCATCGTAGTGCTGCTGGAGGCCGAGACTTAGTGTTCTCGGCTATCGACTTGTTCCCAGTACGCATCATAGTGCTGCTGGTAGCTGAGACTTAGTATTCTCAGCCTGCAATTCTGCGATTCTGCGACGGGTTGCGCCGAGTGGTTTTAGCCCCAATTCGCTGGGAGCTCCTGTCCAGAATACAGAGGAGACTCTGCCGGATTCTTCCAAAATTCCCGATCGGGAATTTGGTTCGAAGGACTGGGCAGAACCATTCCTTTGGTTTGCTGGACTGGGCTCGTGCCTGTTCACCTTGGTATAGTGTAGCTCCCCTTCCCGAAAATTTTTTGAAATTTTTTCATTTATTTATTTGATTTAAATATTAACTCTTAGATTTTATAAATAATTAATTAGCTAATTATTACGATAGATGATTTTCGTCATGGTTAAGAATTGGAGTACATGGTGACTAGAGATCATGGCACGGATAGTGCAATAGCATGTTTTGACTAGTGTTTAGCCATGGTAGAGGAATGTCAAGCCATTGGTGTGTCCTAACTAGGAAAACCAAGCTAAGTTGCGACTTAACTCCTAGAAATAGTTAAATTGTTTTTTTATGTTATTAAATATTAGGAGACCTGGTTGTACAAAATCAGTCTGGACTGGACTCGAACCAAGTCCAAGCCCATGTAATGATGCAGTGTGACCAAAGACGTCGGTGTCGATGTATTTTATGTGTAAGTCATATTTTACCTTAATGCCCTATTAAAATTATTTTATGAATAATTGTTATGTATATGTATTAATGTATTAAGGATATTATTAGTAATTTATGGAAATGATAATTATGGACAGAATACTCTCTTAGTTGTCCTTATGCATGTTAGAGGTTTTTAGACTGCACATTTTGTAGGTAGAGTTATTATAGACTTTTCTCCATTACTATCATTATTAATTCATATTGTATTTTAGATTATGTACAACTATATACATGTGTGTATATATATACACTGTTGTTATATTTTTATATGTAAACATTTCGTGTGGGTAATTCCATATGTGTATTGTATGTACATATAAATATATTATATATGTAGGTGTATGTATGTACACATATATATTAAATATGTGTATCTGAATTCATATATATATATAAATATATATATGATATATATATATAGAGAGTTTTCTTTTAAATAGAAGAAAACAATTAACAAATAACCAAGCCCAGCCCTTTCCACCCCTTCCTCTTACGATACCAGTTTTAGAAGACTACAATAAGAACAGTGATGCTAAATATTAGTATTTCTGTTAGTTTTTTTGTGTTAGGTATGAATTATTTGATGTTGGTGCACGTAGCTGATTTCATATATTTGGGTGAGCATGAAAATCATCTTTAAGATGTTGTGGAATTGTGCCTTATTTAAGCAAGAGAAGAATAACATTGTAACAATGTTAATAATCGGCAGATACTGAACTGTTGCACATTAACTGATTGGAGACTTGCTTAAAAATAAAGCAAAACTTAGAATAACCCAGCCCGAGCCCTCGGTTTGGACAGCAGCAGCTAAACCCTGCCCCATGGGCCGAGCCCAGCCCGCACAAGCTTATCCCAGCCAACACAGCCCAGCCCGACTTTTAAACCATCCCAGCCAAGTCAATGGCCAAACCGAGCCATACTTACGTTTCCGCACAGCTAGCAGAAACCGAGCCCGGCCTTAAGCCTCGGCTGATCGGCTCTGTACGACGAACCTATATAGAACAGAGAACTCAAACTTGAAAACCCTAACCATCTAAACCACACAACGCCACCAGCGTCGACCCCTCCTAGACCCTGCGCGCTGCCGCCACCGCAGTGGCACGGCCGACCGCCGTCGGCCAGAAAAGCCCTCGCGCGCGCGGGATTGGAGCGGAACACAGCGACAGCAGCCTAGCGCCCCCACTTCGCGGGCAAGTTTCTCCACCATCGTGCAGTCGATTTGTGAACTACCTAAACAGGTTCGAGCACAACATAACCCTCTTCCCAATCTATGAATTAGTTTACGACGATGAGTAATAAATTCGTCGAGAAATCGCTCCAAACATGGCGAAAAACCTGTTCGAAAACAGGGCTTATAACAGTCCAAGCACCCATGTTCGAGGATCGATTCCGATCGATCCAGTAACCTTTTAGAATTTTCACTTGAACACATTTTTAGACAACATGTAGGACTTCATAACCTAATTTGTAGTTTCGATTTTCATCAACTGTGTGCGAAGAAATCAACTTTCAAAGTTCAACAAAAATCTGTTTTCAAAACTAGAAAATCTCTCTGATACCGCGTGCGTCCCGCCAAACCGGACGACTTGGTCGCGAACCCCAAGCATCGAAAGCTGCGTAACAGCTTCGTGGTCGTGTGGACATTGACGGAATTCAAATTGGTCGCGTGTGCGCGACGAATTTGATCCGTATCCGTCGAAATTCACCGTATCGTGCACTTTGCAAATTTCTCAATTACTTTGTGCACGCTCGTCAGATCAAGGCGAAACTTGTGCCAGCAGGACCGTATCATTTTTTTGGTCCTGTATGCCAAGTTTGGTCCAATTCTGAGACAGTTGAATCGTACGTCGTTTTGCGGGCCCTACGGTCCCACTCAACGGACGATTTTGTGCACGGCCCGCCGGAATCTAACTCTGGACATACGGTTAGGTTCGTATCGGAAAACTGGATCCGTAGACATATAGTTTGACGACTTTAGAGACCATTGACTCTGGCATGCTTTTCGGTGCAAAGCGGGTCCAACGGCGGACATCGTTTTTGTCCGAAATTACCGTTTTGCCTCTGTGTCCAGAATTGGACTTAAGGACAGGCAATCCTAGCTAATTTTACTATTCTGAGACTGTTGCATTGTCTGTTTCAGCTTTCAGAGATAGTTGTGAGGACTTAGACTGCATGGCTTGGCAGTTGACTGTATTTTTGTTGGATCTGCGTGCAGCCTCCAGGCAAGTATACCTTGCCTCCCTCTATAGTTTTATTTACATACATTTTATTTCAGTTTCCAGCTTTTGGATTATTTATGGACATGTGCTTTTCGTGTTATTTTCTGTGGAGTTGTTTTATTGTTATAGCCATGTTCATATTTTGGCCTTGTGTTTCACATTTGGAGTTTCTCGTCAGTACCTTGCTTGAGTCATGTCATAGAACGAGTGCGTGTAGTGAACTGCTAAATCCTTGATATTGCTACCTTGACACCAGAGAGTCCACACACGGGACGAGGGTGTTTTCCTTGATCTGTTTACATCCGTGAGTCCACGCTAGGGACTAGGATGTCGATTATTTGCACCAGAGAGTCCACGCTCGGGACGAAGGTGTAGACTAGACTTGACTTGACTTGCACCAGAGAGTCCACACTCGGGACGAGGGTGTTTACATCAGAGAGTCCACACACGGGACGAGGATGTAGTATTTGCACCAGAGAGTCCACACTCGGGACGAGGGTGCCTTGCCGTGAACTAACCAGAGAGTCCACACTCGGGACGAGGGTTAGTGTTAGTTCAAACTAGTGAGTCCACACTCGGGACGAGGGTTTGGTTTCTTCTATTGATCATCGTGTTTCGTTCATCTGGCAGTTCATTATGCGTAGTTGTTCTAGTGTTCGTGTTCGTATTCGTGTTTGTGTTCGTAGTCATTTGTCTTGTCCTTGTTCTTTCTTGTTTATTTCCTTGCGCATGATAAAACTGTTAGATAGGCATGTATATTATGTATCTTGCTATGTCCTCTGAGGACCTGATGATCTCCTCAGGTTTAGCGATTGTATGGAGTTAGCTAGTAGTTCTAGATGGCGGAGGATTTGCAGTTCTTGTGGGATTCAGGTACCGTTATTGTATTTATTATCTGCTCGTGCTTTTCATTCCTTATCATGAGATATCATGTTCCTTGTTTCAGTTGTAGACTCTTGTTATATTCCTTAGAGTCTTATCAGACATTTATGCTAGTGGGCTGCAGACCACGACCCATAGTGTTCATTCATGTTTCATATTCTTATTGTGGATTGAGATATAGATTGCATTGCCATGATTTGGCAGTAAACCATAGCCTTGACAGCGTTTACGTATTCGAGATGGGCTGGAGTCCGCTCGATGCGTAGCTGGACTTGCTCACGCTCTCGCGTCCGAAAAACGGGTGCGGGTCGTGACATATAGTATACCTGATCCCATTGCCTGCCAGGTAGACTCCCGACTAGATTAGTCGCCTAGCGTCTTGACATGTCTTGTCCGTCGGATAGCGTAAGGAGAGCGGTTCCACTCGGGAGACGGTCTGCAACCCTGGTCCTTGTTTGGTTTAAGGGTTGTGAATTTGCTCCAGAGCGGTCCATGTAATCCTTGTCACTTCCGGCGGCATTTATTACCGGACTCTTGTCCCCTGACCCTTCATCTTAGGGGTTGTCCTAGTCTGTCAGATAGAGCTGACAGCTGTCCTATGTATTGGGAGTTGTGACTTGTGGATATGACTGAGGATTGATTATTATGGAGAGTACGATCTTGGGATATTGACTTGGTGGATCTATGTGGATTCTTGGATTTTGGTGATTTTGAATATTTCGTGGAACGAGGAGAATATCAAGGGTATTATTATATGATTTTTACTCGCCTTCCCAAACGCCCAAAACCTGGTACCTTTGTGTATTCCGGTAGTTGGGGAACCTGGTTTGATTGCTGTGTCTTGGTAGTTGAGGGGCTTGTTTTCTAGTGGCTTGTGATCATTGACTTGGAGGATTCTTGTGAGTCAGAGGGCCTAGCATTGTGAGGGGAATGAGCTTGGTATTTGGTGGTTGTCTTTATTGACGTGATATTCACTCCATCATGGATGGGAGACTCTTGCTAGATTGGTCTGGTGGATGGACCGACTTGATGATTTGAGCTGTAGGTTCCCATGTGTACTTGACAGGCTATTATAGTTGAGATTTTGATCTTGTACCCGACTTGATATCCATGTCACGATTTGGGCATGTGACTTTTTGTGACTGATAGGTTTGACCTTGTTCCTGGTATTACACGATGACCTGGACCTGTCTTGATTCTTGATTAGTGGCCCGTGGAGGTGCACTCCTGACTAGCACTCTGGACTTGACAGTAAACCTGGCATGTATACTCTTGATTCTTGATAGTGGCCTGTGGTGGGGCACTCCTGACTAGTACTCTTGACATGACATGTTTACTCTTGACCGCTGTTACGACAGCCAGTCCTGACTTGCTAGGCATGACCCCGTCTTGACACCGTGGTTGATTTCTCTTGATTATGCTTGTATAAGCCACCAGTCCAGTCTTGTCTTGCATCATGTCTAGGACATGGATCCCTGAGTACCACGGTCAGGGATCCATAATGAAACTAACTAGGCTAATAACTAGATTAATCATGTAGTTCATGGGGACTTCCCAGTGACCTGTTGCTTGTCCGGCCCCGGCCCTATGTATCTATATATATACTAGGGATTGTTGCTATCCGTCGAGATGAGCGCATTCCCAGCCCTCCGTCGAGTGTGGCACTTCTTTAGGGCACATGTATCTTACTGCAGTGTGCCTGCTATATCTATCTCTTTCTTTTGCTGGGGCCATTCGGGTAGTAGCAAGCAGGAGCTGGACTTTGAAGTCTCATTGCATCTTGTTAGTAATTAGGCCTGTGATAACCCTAGTTAGCTAATAATAGCAAGCCGTAGGCATTGTGTGGCCGCTTGTCCTTCTGTGTTGTTTGGCTTGTTGCCTGCTAGCCAGCTGATATTGATTCCCAGCTGGCAATGCAGGTGTTAGTGGATGCTAGGAAGATTGTGATTGTGTTAGCTTCACTATACTTGTGGATTGTTATCGTGCGTTGGTACCGCACGATCCCTTACCTTTATTTACTGTTTTTAGATGTTATTCTGGTCTTATTTTATCCTGCTGGTTTTTTTCTTCGCCCGTCCTTGAGCCTTCCTTTCTGGTACTTGCTGCGGTTGGCCTGACCAACCCTGGATTGTTCCCAGATTGTCTGAGACCGACCCGGTGGATCTTCCAGACTTGACTTGGAGGGTGTGCTTCAGTTCCAGACCATGCTAGGAACCGTGGGAAGGTATACTTGTCTACATTATTATTCTGTACTGTAGATTCCAGATTTTTATATGAGTATTCCCTGCTTTCCATATGATTATCTCTCTTGATGTTGTTTCATTGTGATTTGCCTATGGACATGAGATCAGATTTAGGCCATAGATTGATTGCATGGTAGGATACCCAGCAGACTTGATAGCCGTCATCACCGTATAGCGTATTCGTACCTTATACGGTGTAGCTGGCCTACGTCCGTCCCCGTATTTCAGTACTGGGGCGTGACACTAACGGTCTCTGGTGACTATCGGCCCAATGCCGCTGCCTATCCTGAGCCACCCGAAGTCTGTCTCTAATCAATCTGACCTTCTCGGCCGCATCCACAACCATCTCCGGCCCAAGAAGCGCCCGCTCGCCGACATCGTCCCAAGACAAGGGAGTACAGCATCTCCGTCCATATAGAGCCTCAAATGGTGACATCTCTATACTGGCCTGGTAGCTGTTGTTGTAAGCAAACTCTACCAGGTGAAGATGGTCCTCCCAAGAACCCTCGAGATCTAGCACACATGTGCGAAGCATATCCTCCAAAGTCTGGATGGTCCTCTCCGACTGCCCGTCTGTCTGAGGATGATAAGCAGTACTAAACTTGAGCGAGGTGCCCAAGCTAGCCTGTAAACTCCTCCAGAAGTGGGAAGTGAATCAGCTATCCCGATCTGAAACTATGCTCACCGAAACTCCGTACAATCTCACGATCTGACGAACATACAGCTCAGCCAGCCTCTCCGTAGACAAATCGACTTTGAAAGGCAAAAAGTAGGCCGATTTGGTCAATCTATCAACTATGACCCAAACCGCGTCCTTCCCTCCTGGCGGCCGTGGAAGTCCAGATACAAAGTCCATGGTGATGTGCTCCCACATCCACTCGAGAATGGGTAGCGGCTGTAGCAATCCACCTGGTCTCTGTCTCTCGGCCTTCACCTGCTGACACACAAGGCAACGAGATACAAACTGAGCTACCTCGCGCTTCATGCCATACCACCATACGTGCTCTCTCAGGTCCCTATACATCTTGTTGGCTCAAGGATGCATAGAATACTGAGAGCGATGCGCCTCCTGAAGAACCTCCTCCCGAATCTCTCTACGCAAAACGCACAGCCTAGTACCGTGCCGCAACGACCCGTCTTCGGCTACAGAGAAATCGTCAAGCAAGCTCGTCCTCACCTGCTCCCTGATGCTCCTCAGGGCAACATCATCATACTGCGCTGACCTGACTCTATCCATTAGCTCAGACTGAATCTGCAAACCCCACATCTGGATCTCCATGCCAGGAATGATGACCTCGATACCCAAACTATCCAGGTCGGCCAACAAATAACGATCTGTCGTCAAGAACATAGCAACTGGATACCTGCTCAAGGCATCTGCAACTACGTTGGCCTTCCCCGGATGGTACTGCAAGGATATATCAAAGTCCTTCATCAGCTCTAACCACCGCCTCTGCCGCATGTTCAACTCCTTCTGAGTGAACACGTACTTCAAGCTCTTGTGATCTGTGAAGATCTTAACTCGCTCTCCGTACAGGTAATGCTTCCATAACTTCAAAGCAAATATAACCGCGGCCAACTCCAGATCATGAGTAGGATAGTTCTTCTCATGAGGACGCAACTGCCTGGATGCATAGGCAATCACCTTCCCGTGCTGCTGAAGAACACACCCTAAACCCTTCCCGGAAGCATCGCTGAAGATCGAGAACCCTCCTGACCCAGATGGCAAAGTCAGGATCGAAGCTGAAGTTAACCTCCTCTTCAGCTCATCGAATGCATCCTGACACTCAACAGTCCAGACGAACTCCACGTCCTTCCTGGTGAGTCTAGTCATCGGCTCTGCAATCCGCAAGAAGTCCTGGACGAACTTCCGGTAATAGCCAGCCAAACCCAGAAAGCTCCGAACCTCAGCAACTGAACTGGTCTTAGACCAAGACTCCACTGTCGAAATCTTCCTCTGGTCTACTGAAATCCTGTGCTCGGTCACAACATGACCTAGGAACTCCACCTGGTCTAAGAAGAACTCACACTTCGACAGCTTTCCGTAGAGTTGCTCCCTCCTCAGAGTCTCTAACACAACTCTCAAGTGCTCCTCATGCGTCTTCGAATAGATCAAGATATCGTCTATGAAGACCACCATGAACTTGTCAAGGTACTGATGGAATACCTTGTTCATCAAGTTCATGAACACCGCGGGAGCATTGGTCAACCCAAATGGCATCACTGTAAACTCGTACTGGCCGTACCGAGTCCGAAATGCCGTCTTAGAAATGTCATCCCGCCTCACCTTCAGCTGGTGATACCCAGACCTCAAATCTATCTTCGAAAAGACCTTTGCCCCACTCAGCTGATCGAACAAGTCGTCGATCCTCGGCAAAGGGTACCTATTCTTGATAGTGAGGTTGTTGAGCGCCCGGTAATCAATGCACATGCGGGACGTACCGTCCTTCTTCGGCACAAATAGGACTGCCGCTCCCCAGGACGAAGAACTTGATCTGATGAACCCTTTGTCCTGCAGCTCGTCGACTTGCTTCTTCAGCTCTATCAACTCGCTGTTGTTCACCCTATAGACATGTTGTGAAATGGGCTCGGCGCCCGACACCAAGTCTATAGAGAACTCAATGTCCCTGTCAGGCGGCATCCCCAGAAACTCCTCGGGAAAGACATCTGAGAACTCAGCAATCAACGGATGTGGCAAAACCTGCCCCGCCAACAAAGCTCCACAGAATCCAGCCTCCGGCTCCGCTGCTCCTCGAGCAAACTCGATCTCTGGCTCTCCTGGCATCCTAAAAAGAACTATGCCTGCTCTGCAATCAATGCTAGTATGGTGCATGCTCAACCAATCCATACCAAGTACCATATCGTACCTCGGTATGGGCATTACGAGCAGACACGCACTCAAGTCCCGGCCTCTCAGAGTGACTCTCTGCCCCTTGCAAATATTATTAACCGGGATAATGCCTCCTTCGGTCATAATCTTGCAAGTCCTACCCATATATTCAGCAATGATATTGTGTCTCAGAGCAAAAGAAACAGACACAAAACTATGGGTCGCCCCAGAATCAAATAAGACGAAAGCAGAGAAAGAATCTAGGAGAATATGACCTGCTACAACATCTTCCACGGGCTCTGCCTGTAATACCTATAGTTCGTATTACGTATCTTGGTATACGTGTACGTATTCTTGACTCGTATTGCGTATTTTCCTGCATGGTTATTTTGGCATGTCATTGGTTATGGCTTAGCTTGGTTCGGCTTAGCTTGGTTTGGTTTGCTTGTGGGTTCATCATGAACCAAAAGAAAACCCCCACCTACCACCACCACCCTTATTTATATTTCCACATAACTCTCTCTCTTCATTTATTCTTCTCCTTCACTTTTTCTTCTCCACCATTTACTCTTCTACCTACCAGGAAAGAGAGCTAGGCAAGTGCAAACTTGCTTCATGATGGATCTCAAGTTTTATTGTTCTATTCTCTTCCTTACTTGATTTTAAGACTCTTTAGAACTTGGCCTTTTTCATTTTGATGGATAATTTCTTATAGATCTAAGTTTATAACTTTTCGGTTTTCTTGGTTTTGATCTCTAAAACTTGGTTATTTTCGAAAACTAATGGTTCTATGTTGTAAAGAATTCAATTTCATGCAGTTTTGGCTTTTGTTTCGCTTGATTTCGACTTCGGATGAGGAAGTTATGGCCAAAACAATTTTGATCAAACTTTTATGTTCATCTGCAGCATGAGCCGCATATCGCGTTGGCCGCATATGATGTCGCTGTTGAGCCCCATGAGGCACATGTCGCAGTTGGCCGCATATGATGTCGCTGTTGAGCCGCATGAGCCGCATATCGCAGTTGGCCGCATATGATGTCGCAAAATGAGCCGCATGAGGCACATGTCGCAGTTGGCCGCATATGATGTCGCTGTTGAGCCGCATGAGCCGCATGTCGCAGTTGGCCGCATATGATGTCACTGTTGAACCGCATGAGCCACATGTCGTACTTGGCCGCATATGATGTCGCTATTGAGCCGCATGAGCCGCATGTCGCAGTTGGCCGCATATGATGTCGCTGTTGAGCCGCATGAGCCGCATGTCGCAGTTGGCCGCATATGATGTCGCTGTTGAGCCGCATGGGGCACATGTCGCAGTTGGCCGCATATGATGTCGCTGTTGAGCCGCATGAGCCGCATGTCGCAGTTGGTCGCATATGATGTCGTTGTTGGGCCGCATGGGGCACATGTCGCAGTTGGCCGCATATGATATCGCTGTTGAGCCGCATGAGCCGCATGTCGCAGTTGGCCGCATATGATGTCGCAGTTGAGCCGCATGTCGCAGTTGGCCGCATATGGTGTCGCAGTTGATCCGCATGTCACAGTTGGCCGCATATGATGTCGCAGTTGAGCCTCATGTCGCAGTTGGCCGCATATGGTGTCGCAGAATAGGCCGCATAATGCATATTTTGACTATTACTAACTGTTATATGTCCTAATTGACTGAATTATTGCTCGAATTTCTCCCAACTCCCAACGTGGAAGTTGTAGATCTTTTCCTTAGCAGCAAGAATATGTCTCTAGTTATTTTATGCAAGTTTCTCTCATTCATAATATTGTAAGAATAGAACACGATAGTGGCCCGCTGTGGCGCACTCTTGACAAATAAACTGACATGATATATCTCGGCATACTGTTACGACAGCTAGCCTGACATGACAAGTATGAAAGGCTTGGACACAGTGGGCGATTGTGTTTGTACAAATAAACTAGTACTGTCTTGCATCATGTTTAGGATGGGACCCCTGAGTACCACGGTCAGGGGTACCTTCTGAAATTGACTAAGGCTAATTAACTAGAATGATTCAGTAGTCATGAAGAGATTCCCAGCTACAGGCAATCCCGTTATCTGGGCGCATTCAGTGGACTTTTAGCCTACCGACGAGTAGGGCACATTTCCAGCACGCAGTCATGTGTTGCATTCTTCCTAAATGGACATTCGACCTGGATAACCGGATGGTCTGCAGGGCTTGTGGCTGTTGGGATAATCTCATTGCATCTTGCTAGTAACTAGGCTTGTGATAACCCTAGTTAGTTAAAAGTATCAAGCTGTACTCTTGATTGGCCGTGATTGATTGGATGTAGTTTATTCCAGCTTAGTCTTATCCTGATCCTGTACAAGATTGTGACATGACATGATTATTGATACTTGCCTTAACAATAACGATCGGGGGTCCAGTTCTGTTCAGGCGAAGGGTTACAACCCCGGTCCTTATTTGGTTTAAGGATTGTAACCTGGCTCCCGGAGCAGTTCTGTGTCCTCTCTTCGTTTATTATCTTAATGCAATCCCATGCCATGTTCGTCATGTTTTACCTTACCATAATACCATGATTAATTATGCTGGCCTTAGCAATAAAGATCAGGGGTCCAGTTCTGTTCAGGCGAAGGGTTACAACCCCGGTCCTTGTTTGGTTTAAGGGTTGTAACCTGGCTCCCGGAGCAGTTCTGTGTCCTCTCTTCGTTTATTGTCTTTACTGTACCAATAGTATTTGAGACGGATTTCTATTCAGGTGAAGGGCTGCAACCCCGGTCCTTGTTTGGTTTAAGGGTTGTGACCTGGCTACTTGAATAGTTTCCTCGTACTCAGTTTACTGTTGTTATCTCTATTATTATCAGTTCTTTATTTATTATCTCTAATATTCTATTGTGATATACTGGTTTTAGTTCCTAAGTGAAGCCTCCTTTGTGGCACTTGCTCTTTCTGGGGTCTGACCCAGCTGGTTTTGTGTGGCCAGATATCGGAGCAGCACCAGAGGATCCACCTGTCTTCCAGCCCGATGGTGACTACCAGGCGTAACCAGGGCAACGAGTGGGTTTCTTTTGTCCTCCCACTCTATTTGTAAAATTATTCTTTTGAGGCGTTTAGCCGGCGAGCACGTGTTAGCTCGTATTGTACCTTTATTTACTGTCTGCCTACGGGCTGTAACATGATCAACAAATCCTAGGGTTGATCATGTATTGACTAAAACTCTTGCTAGTCCTGACATTTTGTACGACTAGCTTTATGATCATCCAATATGTAATGTATGGGCCGCCTTACTATTGTATATTGATGCTCTAATATCTTATGACTGTTACTACTTGCTTGTGATTGAGACAATAGGCTTGTTCTTGACCATAGGAGACTGATGGATTGTAGTTAAACCCTCATATATCTAGACAGTCGTGACCGTATAGTGACATGGATTCTATTTCATTATACGTAGCTGGCTATGTCTGCCTCCGCTCTCCAGTATTCTGGTTCTGGGGCGTGACATGGTTTTAGTGGTGGCCCATGCAGGTCTTGTAATTCAAGATATGTGAGGGTTTACCGAATAGATGTCTCAATCAGTATTCGTCCTTGATCTCTGCTCGTATCTTTTAAATCCCTGAGAATCTTGACCTGATCACATGCTTGTATCGTTGATCTGTCCTAGTCCTTTCTTATTGTTCCCTATGTCGTCTTCTTCAGCGGCATTGTTCCTGGACCTGCCGATCAGCAAGGCGGAGCACCTCCAGCGGACCAGCAGCAACCTGGAGATCAAGCCCAGCATTCAGGAGTAGCCTCCAGAGTTATGCCTACCGAAGGAGAACCACCATTTCAGCCCGTCCAGCCTGCAGAGCCTGATGATGGCACTTTGGTGGGTCTCATCAGGTCCCTATTAGCTTTCCAGGATCGTCGCGGAGATGCCTTACACCAGGCGGTGGCAGATGCTTTGATCAGAGGAGGTCATCAGGGTAATAGCGCGGCCAACAGCTTCAAGCGCTTGAACCCTCCCTTCTTCGACGGCAGTGAAGATGCGATCGCTGCAGATGCATGGCTTCAGGACACAGAGGTGATTCTAGAAGCAGCCAGGACTCCAGATAACGAGAAGGTGGCCGTGGTGCGCCTGCAGCTATTGGATCTTGCTCGCAGCTGGTGGACAGCACAGGCCGATGGATTAGTGGCCCCTATTTCATGGGCAGTATTCATGGAGAGATTCCAGACCAAGTATTTTGATGCTGTAGCTCGGTATGATCTACAGACGAGGTTCACCAATCTGAAGCAGATGGGCAGGACGGTCGATGGATATGCGACCGAGTTTTATATGCTTAGTCGGTTTGCTCCTACCCTGGTAGCAACCGAGTTCGATAGAGCCCAGCGATTCCAGCAGGGGCTTCACCTAGAGATTTTATTAGCGGTGGAGCAGTTTGAGCATCAGACTTTTGATGCGGTATTGAGAGCAGCTAGGAGGCATGAGTACACCTCCCAGAGGATCGTGGATAGGACCGGAGGTCGGAAGCGATCTCACGGACAGATGAATCAGTTATCAGCACCAGCCCCGGCAGCCAGGGCTTTGACCATTGGAGCTCCGAGGCGGGCGGCCTCAGTGACATCGGTTCAGCATTCCATCCCGACGTACCCTCAGCAGCAGAAGCAGAAGCAGTCTTCCGCAGTGGGATGTTCACACTGCGGGAAGCCAGGGCATGTGGTATCCGAGTGTCGTAGAGCACAGGGTTTGTGCTTGGTTTGTGGTGCCCCGGACCACAGGGTTGGGAACTGCCCGAACAGAGGGAGTTCATAGGCCTTCTCTAGTCCTTCAGTTAGAGGACCAGCACCAGTCCAGCAGCAGCAGCAGCTGCAGTACCCGTTCCCGAGGCCATTGCCGATGCAGGCCCAGGCATTCCAGCAGTAGAGACCGCAGCAGCATGCCCAAGCCCAAGCCCTGATCCAGAGCAGGCAGAGGAATTTTCAGCAGAGGGGACCCGCACCCAGAGGACATGGTCAAGTGCTGGCTTTGACCATGGGAGAAGAAGGAATAGCACCAGGTGAGGTGGTGGCAGGTACTATTCTCGTCAACACCTTTCCAGCTTCAGTATTATTTGATTCTGGTGCCTCGTATTCATTTATGTCTGCACGATTTGCGACACGGGTAGGACTGGAGCCCGAGTCATTATCAGTAAGGCTCAATATACTTACTGGTAACGGACTTGTGGGAGTAGATAGAGTGTTTTCCTCGTGTCGGGTCGTAGTTAGCGGTAGAAAATTCCCCGCTAGATTGATAGAGTTCCCGATGGCCGATTATGATGTGGTCTTAGGGATGGATTGGTTGAGGGACCAGTATGCTAGGATAGACTGCCACATTGGCAGGGTTATTTTTAACATTCCAGGCGAGCCAGAGTTTTCTTTCTCCCGAGGCAAAGTTGAACCTTCTCCTCCAGTGTTGCGGATGGCAGTAGCAGCAGTGTAGTTGCCTCGGATAGTCGAAGAGTTTCCAGATGTTTTCCCAGAAGAGCTTCCAGGGATGCCGCCAGAGCGAGAGATCGAGTTTACCATCGACCTGATTCCCGGGACAGCCCCAGTGTCAGAGAGAGTCTACAGGATGGCGCCGTCAGAGCTAGAGATATTGTACAAGATGATTGAAGAACTCAGAACCAAGGGATTCATTCGTGCTAGTGGATCACCTTGGGGAGTCCCGATGCTTCTTGTGAAAAAGAAGGATGGTACGTCCAGATTGTGTGTTGATTATCGTACCTTGAACTCAGTGACAATCAAGAACAGATATCCTCTTCCGAGGATAGATGACTTGTTTGATCAACTCAAAGGGGCGTCAGTATTTTCGAAGATCGACTTGTGCTCAGGATACCATCAGATCAGAGTCAGAGAGCAGGACATCCCGAAGACTGCTTTCAGATCTAGGTATGGGCATTGGGAGTTCCTTGTGATGCCATTTGGAGTAACCAATGCGCCGGCTGTATTCATGGACCTCATGAATCGCATCTTCATGCCTTATTTGGATAAGTTCGTGATTGTGTTCCTAGACGACATCCTGGTCTACAGCAAGTGTGAAGCGGAGCATGAGCAGCATCTCCGAGTTGTCCTCCAGATTCTCAGAGAGCACCAGTTATATGCCAAATTTAGTAAATGCGAGTTCTGGCTCGATCGCATTTCGTACTTGGGTAATATCATCACCCGAGGAGGAGTTGAAGTGAATCCCCAGAAGATCGTAGCCATTGAAACATGGCCGGTACCTAGCACAGTGGCAGAAATTCACAGTTTTCTTGGCTTGGCCGGCGATTTATTTCAGACTTTGCTCGAATTTCTGCGCCATTGACCCAGTTGACCCGCAAGGATGTACAGTTTGCTTGGACAGCAGAATGCCAGGATTCTTTTGAGAGGTTGAAGCGAGGCTTGATGACGGCTCCTATTCTCACGCTTCCCGATGGAACTGGAGGATTCTCTGTGTATTGTGATGCTTCGGGCAGAGGTTTAGGATATGTTCTGATGCAGCATGGGAAGGTAATAGCTTATGCGTCACAACAACTTCGTGATCATGAGAGGAATTACCCAACCCATGACTTGGAGCTGGCAGCAGTAGTGTTTGCACTTAAGTTGTGGAGGCACTACCTATACGGAGATAGGGTAGAAATTTTCTCCGACCACAAGAGCCTGAAGTATGTTTTCACCCAGAAGGATCTCAACATGCGTCAGAGGAGATGGCTAGAGCTGCTTGTGGATTATGATATCAACCTGCAGTATCATCCAGGGAAGGCCAACGTTGTTGCAGATGCATTGAGCAGGAGAGCCAGAGTTTATTTCCTGACAGCACAACCAGAACTGTTAGCCGATCTTCAGAAGATGGGAATAGAAGTTGTCCACCCTTCCAGTGTGGCATTGATAGCCAGCCTGCAAGTTCAGTCCACTATAGTCGAGAGGATCCGGATGGCGCAGTCAGCAGATTCCAAGCTTCAGCGACTCAGAGAGAGTGTGAGACAGGACGAAGACCAGAGTTATGCATTCATGAAGACGGTACACTTCGACATGGTAAGCGTCTTTGTGTACCCAGTGGAGATATCAGACAGGAGATCATGGCAGAGTCCCACAGTTCGCAGTATTCCATTCATCCTGGTGGCACGAAGATGTACCGTGATATCCGCCAGCACTTTTGGTGGAATGGCATGAAGAGGGAGATAGCCCGATTTGTCTCTCGTTGTTTAGTCTGCCAGCAAGTTAAGGCTGAACATCAGAGACCATCTGGACTACTTCAACCATTGCCGATTCCCGAGTGGAAATAGGAGCATATAACCATAGACTTTGTGACTGGATTGCCTAGATCTCCGGCTGGCAGAGACGCTATTTGGGTTGTCATAGACAGGCTCACGAAGGTGGCTCACTTTCTCCCGTTCAGAGTTGGTCAGTCGACGGCTCAGCTAGCGGAGATGTATCTCCGACAGATTGTCAGGTTGCACGGTGTACCAGTCAGTATCACTTCAGACAGAGATTCAAGATTTATGTCGCACTTTTGGCGTAGCTTGCAAGAAAGTTTGGGTACTCACCTCCAGTTCAGTTCAGCTTATCACCCGTAGACAGATGGCCAGTCGGAACGTACGATCCAGACTCTTGAAGATATGTTGCGGTCATGTACACTCGACTTCGGTGGTTCGTGGGAAGATCATGTGCACCTGGTGGAGTTCTCGTACAACAACAGTTTCCAGGCCAGTATCCGGATGGCACCGTTCGAGGCACTGTATGGTAGGAAGTGTCGATCCCCGCTAGCAAGGGATGATGTTGGAGAGAGGCAGATGCTTGGTCCGGAAATGATTGCTCAGACCGTTAAAGTGGTCAGAAGAGTCAGAGATCATCTTCGAGTTGCCCAAGATCGCCAGCATCATTGGGCCGATTCTCATCGACGTCCTCTTGAGTTTTCTGTCGGCAACCATGTATTCCTGAGGATTTTGCCTAACCGCGGCGTCATTCGTTTCGACGTACGAGGAAAGCTTAGTCCTATGTATATAGGGCCGTTCGACATTCTGGAGCGAGTAGGAGATGTATCCTATCGTCTCGCTCTTCCACCGTCGCTACGTGAGGTGCATGACGTATCCCATGTATCCCAACTGCGACGGTATATCCCGGACCCGAGCCACATCCTGGATCATTCGGAATTGGTTGTTGGTACCAACCTTTCGTATGAGGAGAGGCTCGTGTCTATATTGGACCGAAGAGAGAAGACACTCAAGAACAAGACTATCAAGTTAGTCCGAGTTGCTTGGGGTCATCACTCTTTGGGTGAGTCGACGTGGGAGCATGAGGATGATATCCGATCGCGATATCCCGACCTGTTTGACTCGTAAGGTATAATATCTTTCTTATGCCTTATGCTTTCAATTCCTTTCTTGAATAAATGACTGCATGATAGACTGCTTATTATAGCTTACGATTAGTATAGCTTATCCTTGCAATTCTAGCATCTTAATTAAATTCCGAGGACGGAATTCTTTTAAGGTGGGTAGAGTTGTAATGCCTATAGTTCGTATTACGTATCTTGGTATACGTGTACGTATTTTTGACTCGTATTGCGTATTTTCCTGCATGGTTATTTTGGCATGTCATTGGTTATGGCTTAGCTTGGTTCGGCTTAGCTTGGTTTCGTTTGCTTGTGGGTTCATCATGAACCAAAAGAAAACCCCCACCTACCACCACCACCCTTATTTATATTTCCACATAACTCTCTCTGTTCATTTATTCTTCTCATTCACTTCGTCTTCTCCACCATTTACTCTTCCACCTACCAGGAAAGAGAGCTAGGCAAGTGCAAACTTGCTTCATGATGGATCTCAAGTTTTATTGTTCCATTCTCTTCCTTACTTGATTTTAAGACTCTTTAGAACTTGGCCTTTTTTATTTTGATGGATAATTTCTTGTAGATCTAAGTTTATAACTTTTCGGTTTTCTTGGTTTTGATCTCTAAAACTTGATTATTTTTTAAAACTAATGGTTCTATGTTGTAAAGAATTCAATTTCATGCAGTTTTGGCTTTTGTTTCGCTTGATTTCGACTTCGGATGAGGAAGTTATGGCCAAAACAATTTTGGTTAAACTTTTATGTTCATCTGCAGCATGAGCCACATGTCGCAGTTGGCCGCATATGATGTCGCTGTTGAGCCGCATGAGGCACATGTCGCAGTTGGCCGCATATGATATCGCTGTTGAGCCGCATGAGCCGTATATCGCAGTTGGCCGCATATGATGTCGCGAAATGAGCCGCATGAGGCACATGTCGTAATTGGCCGCATATGATGTCGCTGTTGAGCCGCATGAGCCGCATGTCGCAGTTGGCCACATATGATGTCGCTGTTGAACCGCATGAGCCACATGTCGCAGTTGGCCGCATATGATGTCGCTGTTGAGCCGCATGAGCCGCATGTCGTAGTTGGCCGCATATAATGTCGTTGTTGAGCCGCATGTCGCAGTTGGCCGTATATGATGTCGTTGTTGAGCCGCATGGGGCACATGTCGCAGTTGGCCGCATATGATGTCGCTGTTGAGCCGCATGAGCCGCATGTCGCAGTTGGCCGCATATGATGTCGCAGTTGAGCCGCATGTCGCAGTTGGCCGCATATGATGTCGCAGTTGAGCCGCATGTCACAGTTGGCCGCATATGGTGTCGCAGAATAGGCCGCATAATGCATATTTTGACTATTACTAACTGTTATATGTCCTAATTGACTGAATTATTGCTCGAATTTCTTCCAACTTTCAACGTGGAAGTTGTAGATCTTTTCCTTAGCAGCAAGAATATGTCTCTAGTTATTTTATGCAAGTTTCTCTCATTCATAATATTGTAAGAATAGAACACGATAGTGGCCCGCTGTGGCGCACTCTTGACAAGTAAACTGACATGATATATCTCGACATGCTGTTACGACAGCTAGCCTGACATGACAAGTATGAAAGACTTGGACACAGTGGACGATTGTGTTTCTACAAATAAACTAGTACTGTCTTGTATCATGTTTAGGATGGAACCCCTGAGTACCACGGTCAGGGGTACCTACTGAAATTGACTAAGGCTAATTAACTAGAATGATTCAGTAGTCATGAAGAGATTCCCAGCTACAGGCAATCCCGTTATCTGGGCGCATTCAGTAGACTTGTAGCCTACCGACGAGTAGGGCACATTTCCAGCACACAGTCATGTGTTGCATTCTTCCTAAATGGACATTCGACCTGGATAACCGGATGGTCTGCAGGGCTTGTGGCTGTTGGGATAATCTCATTGCATCTTGCTAGTAACTAGGCTTGTGATAACCCTAGTTAGTTAAAAGTATCAAGCCGTACTCTTGATTGGCCGTGATTGATTGGATGTAGTTTATTCCAGCTTAGTCTTATCCTGATCCTGTGCAAGATTGTGATATGACATGATTATTGATACTTGCCTTAACAATAACGATCGGGGATCCAGTTCTGTTCAGGCGAAGGGTTACAACCCCGGTCCTTGTTTGGTTTAAGGGTTGTAACCTGGCTCCCGGAGCAGTTCTGTGTCCTCTCTTCGTTTATTGTCTTAATGCAATCCCATGCCATGTTCGTCATGTTTTACCTTACCATAATACCATGATTAATTATGTTGGCCTTAGCAATAAAGATCAGGGGTCCAGTTCTGTTCAGGCGAAGGGTTACAACTCCGGTCCTTGTTTGGTTTAAGGGTTGTAACCTGGCTCCCAGAGCAGTTCTGTTTCCTCTCTTCGTTTATTGTCTTTACTGTACCAATAGTATTTGAGACGGGTTTCTATTCAGGTGAAGGGCTGCAACCCCGGTCCTTGTTTGGTTTAAGGGTTGTGACCTGGCTACTTGAATAGTTTCCTCGTACTCAGTTTACTGTTGTTATCTCTATTATTATCAGTTCTTTATTTATTATCTCTAATATTCTATTGTGATATGCTGGTTTTAGTTCCTAAGTGAAGCCTCCTTTGTGGCACTTGCTCTTTCTGGGGTCTGACTCAGCTGGTTTTGTGTTGCCAGATATCGGAGCAGCACCAGAGGATCCACCTGTCTTCCAGCCCGATGGTGACCACCAGGCGTAACCAGGGCAACGAGTGGGTTTCTTTTGTCCTCTCACTCTATTTGTAAAATTATTCTTTTGAGGCATTTAGCCGGCGAGCACGTGTTAGCTCGTATTGCACCTTTATTTACTGTCTGCCTACGGGCTGTAACATGATTGACAAATCCTAGGGTTGATCATGTATTGACTAAAACTCTTGCTAGTCCTGACATTTTGTACGACTAGCTTCATGATCATCCAATATGTAATGTATGGGACGCCTTACTATTGTATATTGATGCTCTAATATCTTGTGATTGTTACTACTTGCTTGTGATTGAGACAAAAGGCTTGTTCTTGACCATAGGAGACTGATGGATTGTAGTTAAACCCTCATATATCTAGACAGCCGTGACCGTATAGTGACGTGGATTCCATTTTATTATACGTAGCTGGCTATGTCTGCCTTCGCACTCCAGTATTCTAGTTCTGGGACGTGACACTGCCTCCTCCTCTGCTGCCAAAGCGAACACCCGGCCCGCGGATGCTCCCTTCTGGTACTGAACAAAGCGCTGCTGCTGGGTCTGAAGTGGAGGACCCCTCTGCTGAACTGCTGGTCCTCTAGCCGGCTGCGCTCTCTCCTGGCCTCCTCTGACTCCGCGAAAGCGGCAATCCCTCAGTTGGTGATCGGGCGCCCCACAGTAGAGACAGATGCCCAACCTCTTCCTTCAAGCCTCCCTGGTGTGCCCCGGCTTCCCGCAGAAGTCGTACGGAGTAGCCGGTCTCTGGCCCTGTCCCTGGTGCTGCTGGGCACGCGCCGGTGCCTGCTGAATCTGTAACAAAGGCTGCTGCTGAAATGGCCTCTGCTGATGCTGAAAGTGGGGGCGCTTGGCCGGTCCCGTACTGGAACTCGCCCCCATAGTATCTTCGCTCCTCTTCGGCTTGAGGCCGAAGTCCTCCTCTGCAATCTGCGCGTCCATCAATATCTGATCGAACGTCGCGTCACGACGATCCGAGATGCGGGTGCGCACTGCATGAATAAGTCCCCTGTGGAACTTACGAGCCTTCTGCCCCTCATCCTGGATCATATCGGGAGCGAACCTGCTAAGGCGGAAGAACTCGGCTGCATACTCGTCCACCGACGAGTTCCCCTGCACTAGACCCACGAACTGGCCCTCCAATGCTGTAAGAGCCACGTCCGGGAAGAACTTCTCCTTGAAGAGCGTCCGGAAGTTCTCCCAAGTCAACCCTCTCACCGACGCACGAGGATCCGTGCGGTACCATGTCAGCGCAAAGTCGAAGAATCGGCTGGCTGCGGCCGAAACCCAAAGTGCTCTAGGAAGCTCTGCTGGCTCCATGATCCGCTGTACATCCTCTAGCCATTCGTCTGCATAAAGGATGCCCTCCGTGCCTGTGAAGTCCCTGGAGCTCATCTTCCTAAAGTCTAGTACTGTCCCGGCCTGGGCTGCTGCTGGTACGACTGCTGGCCAGTAGGGCCCTGTACCGTACCCGGTGCCACTCTCTCTACTGATGCCAGTGCAAGCTGATGCGAGTTCTCTATACTCTGCCTCAGCATCTCGATCTGACGGTGTGATGCCTCCGACTGGCGCTGCGATGCCTCTGCCTGGGCCTGCTTTGTCTCCGTCATCTGCTGAAGGAGAAGGAACATATGATGCGTATCCGTCGGTATCGGTGGTGGTGGCGGCAGTATCTCTGGAACAACGGCCGTAACCCTCTGGGGTGGAGGTGGTAGACCTCCCTGTGCAACTGCCTGGGTCTCTGGAATAATAGAATCACAGGGGGCAGTCTCATGAACCTCCTCCTCGGCCGGGTCAGATCTCTCGGGCAAGCTACTCGATCCAGAGGCCTGCGGATGCGTCTTCGTCATCCTGGAGACGAATTGAAACAAAGAGATCAATATGGCACATGAGTGGATTATCAAAGAAGGACAGTTAATTTAATACAAGGTGAATAATCATGATAATCAAAAGATCAGAAATTTCCTAGGTGTGATTGAGAAACTCCTATCATGTCCTAGGTCCTACGTCCTAATTGCAGGCTCGTAATTAGTACTCTAAGTCGAGCACCATTACGAGATCGTACTAATTGCGACACTAGACCTGCGTGGGCCACCACAAAAATGTGTCACGACTCGTACCCGTATGAGGGGCACGAGCACGTGGGTACGTCCAGCCTACGCCGTAGTATCGGCGGTAGAACGCTGTATATAACGTCTGTAAATACTATGACTAACAGTATAAATGTACCTGTACAGTATATACTCTCCGAATAGAGGTGACATAACAATACAGTCTCAATCACAGAATAAAACTAAGGTAGATAGCTCAGAAGGAAAGACATATGATAGATGAAAGAGTAAATAAGTCCAGAGTCCAATACAAGCCCAGATATATACAACATCACAGGGTATCAAAATATAATATAGAAACTACAGTCTAATAAAGCTAGCTGGATCGCAGTCCAGTCAAACCTAGCTAACCTACACTACTCTAGAAGTACAAAATCTAGTGGCTCTACTATAAGGCCACGATCCAAGGCTACTCCATCTAACTCGAGCCCATAATAGGTCGAGCAGTCCGCCTCAGAGTCATCTGTAATATATCATAACGGTATCCTTTCAGAAAAATAAGCAAGTACAAATACTAACAGCAGTTCCATGTGAATTGACAAATTCTATAAGAGATGGTATAATGAACTACAAGACAAAGATATATGAAAACTTGGGAACCGTTTGGAAGCTGAGTTACAACCCTTAAACCAAACAAGGACCGGGGTTGTAACTCTTCTCCCGAGCAGAACTTAGTCTCCAATCAAGGTACAATGTAAAGGCAAGTAGAGCAAGTGAGTAACTGTATATCATGGCATGGTAAGAAAATACTGAATGTAGAACAGAGCAGGATATACGATAAGATAAAGTAAATATAAAATGTGATTTGAATTATTAGAGCGATATGTGATCGGCTTGGGATAAGTGACAGGACAGGCTATTCACTTGGCCCGGCAATCCGCGGTGACCTCAACGGAAAGTCATGCCGGCCAACCTGGATAACGAGCACAAGGCAAAAGGATCTCTCTACACCCTTCGTGAGGGAAGAGTGGCGCGAGCACATGAATAGTGACAGGGTGGCTTGGATCACATAGCCCCTAATAATTCCCCATCCCCGAATAGTACAATGGATCTGGACATGACACGTCATGGCACGTGATTTCGTAAGAGGGTAGCAAATCCCCTTAGAAATCGATATCTATACAAGTACAGGGAACAAGACAGAAAGTGTACCCATATTGTCACGCCCCAGAACCAGAATACTGGAGAGCGGAGGCAGACATAGCCAGCTACGTATAATGAAATGGAATCCACGTCACTATATAGTCACGGCTGTCTAGATATATGAGGGTTTAACTACAATCCATCAGTCTCCTATGGTCAAGAACAAGCCTATTGTCTCAATCACAAGCAAGTAGTAACAGTCACAAGATATTAGAGCATCAATATACAATAGTAAGGCGTCCCATACATTACATATTGGATGATCATGAAGCTAGTCGTACAAAATGTCAGGACTAGCAAGAGTTTTAGTCAATACATGATCAACCCTAGGATTTGTCAATCATGTTACAGCCCGTAGGCAGACAGTAAATAAAGGTGCAATACGAGCTAACACGTGCTCGCCGGCTAAACGCCTCAAAAGAATAATTTTACAAATAGAGTGGGAGGACAAAAGAAACCCACTCGTTGTCCTGGTTACGCCTGGTAGTCACCATCGGGCTGGAAGACAGGTGGATCCTCTGGTGCTGCTCCGATATCTGGCCACACAAAACCAGCTGGATCAGACCCCAGAAAGAGCAAGTGCCACAAAGGAGGCTTCACTTAGGAACTAAAACCAGCATATCACAATAGAATATTAGAGATAATAAATAAAGAACTGATAATAATAGAGATAACAACAGTAAACTGAGTACGAGGAAACTATTCAAGTAGCCAGGTCACAACCCTTAAACCAAACAAGGACCGGGGTTGCAGCCCTTCACCTGAATAGAAACCCGTCTCAAATACTATTGGTACAGTAAAGACAATAAACGAAGAGAGGACACAGAACTGCTCCGGGAGCCAGGTTACAACCCTTAAACCAAACAAGGACCGGAATTGTAACCCTTCGCCTGAACAGAACTGGACCCCTGATCTTTATTGCTAAGGCCAGCATAATTAATCATGGTATTATGGTAAGGTAAAATATGACGAACATGGCATAGAATTGCATTAAGACAATAAACGAAGAGAGGACACAGAACTGCTCCGGGAGCCAGGTTACAACCCTTAAACCAAATAAGGACCGGGGTTTTAACCTTTCGCCTGAACAGAACTGGACCCCCGATCGTTATTGTTAAGGCAAGTATCAATAATCATGTCATGTCACAATCTTGCACAGGATCAGGATAAGACTAAGCTGGAATAAACTACATCCAATCAATCACGGCCAATCAAGAGTACGGCTTGATACTTTTAACTAACTAGGGTTATCACAAGCCTAGTTACTAGCAAGATGCAATGAGATTATCCCAACAGCCACAAGCCCTGCAGACCATCCGGTTATCCAGGTCGAATGTCCATTTAGGAAGAATGTAACACATGACTGTGTGCTGGAAATGTGCCCTACTCGTCGGTAGGCTACAAGTCCACTGAATGCGCCCAGATAACGGGATTGCCTGTAGCTGGGAATCTCTTCATGACTACTGAATCATTCTAGTTAATTAGCCTTAGTCAATTTCAGTAGGTACCCCTGACCGTGGTACTCAGGGGTCCCATCCTAAACATGATGCAAGACAGTACTAGTTTATTTGTACAAACACAATCGCCCACTGTGTCCAAGTCTTTCATACTTGTCATGTCAGGCTAGCTGTCGTAATAGCATGTCGAGATATATCATGTCAGTTTACTTGTCAAAAGTGCGCCACAGCGGGCCACTATCGTATTCTATTCTTACAATATTATGAATAAGAGAAACTTGCATAAAATAACTAGAGACATATTCTTGCTGCTAAGGAAAAGATCTACAACTTCCACGTTGGGAGTTGGGAGAAATTCGAGCAATAATTCAGTCAATTAGGACATATAACAGTTAGTAATAGTCAAAATATACATTATGCGGCCTATTCTGTGACACCATATGCGGCCAACTGCGACATGCGGCCCAACTGCGACATCATATACGGCCAACTGAGACATGCGGCTTATACGGCTCAACTGCGACACCATATGCGGCCAACTGCGACATGCGGCTCATGCGGCTCAACTGCGACATCATATGCGGCCAACTGCGACATGCGGCTCATGCGGCTCAACAGCGACATCATATGCGGCCAACTGCGACATGTGCCCCATGCGGCCCAACAGCGACATCATATGCGGCCAACTGCGACATGCGGCTCATGCGGCTCAACAGCGACATCATATGCGGCCAACTGTGACATGCGGCTCATGCGGCTCAACAGCGACATCATATGCGGCCAACTGCGACATGTGGCTCATGCGGTTCAACAGCGACATCATATGCGACCAACTGTGACATGCGGCTCATGCGGCTCAACAGCGACATCATATGCGGCCAACTGCGACATGTGCCTCATGCGGCTCATTTCGCGACATCATATGCGGCCAACTGCGATATGCGGCTCATGCGGCTCAACAGCAACATTATATGCGGCCAACTGCGACATGTGCCTCATGCGGCTCAACAGCGACATCATATGCGGCCAACTGCGACATCATATGCGGCCAACTGCGACATGCGGCTCATGCTACAGATGAACATAAAAGTTTGACCAAAATTGTTTTGGCCATAACTTCCTCATCCGAAGTCGAAATCAAGCGAAACAAAAGCCAAAACTGCATGAAATTGAATTCTTTACAACATAGAACCATTAGTTTTCGAAAATAACCAAGTTTTAGAGATCAAAACCAAGAAAATCGAAAAGTTATAAACTTAGATCTACAAGAAATTATCCATCAAAATGAAAAAGGCCAAGTTCTAAAGAGTCTTAAAATCAAGTAAGGAAGAGAATAGAACAATAAAACTTGAGATCCATCATGAAGTAAGTTTGTACTTGCCTAGCTCTCTTTCCTGGTAGGTGGAAGAGTAAATGGTGGAGAAGAAGAAGTGAAGGAGAAGAATAAATGAAGAGAGAGAGTTATGTGGAAATATAAATAAGGGTGATGGTGGTAGGTGGGGGTTTTCTTTTGGTTCATGATGAACCCACAAGCAAACCAAACCAAGCTAAGCCATAACCAATGACATGCCAAAATAACCATGCAGGAAAATACGCAATATGAGTCAAGAATACGTACACGTATACCAAGATACGTAATACGAACTATAGGCATTACAACTCTACCCACCTTAAAAGAATTCCGTCCTCGGAATTTAATTAAGATGCTAGAATTGCAAGGACAAGCTATACTAATCATAAGCTATAATAAGCAGTCTACCATGCAGTCATTTATTCAAGCAAGGAATTGAAAGCATAAGGCATAAGGAAGACATTATACCTTACGAGTCAAACAGGTCGGGATATCGCGATCGGATATCATCCTCACGCTCCCACGTCGACTCACCCAAAGAGTGATGACCCCAAGCAACTCGAACTAACTTGATAGTCTTGTTCTTGAGTGTCTTCTCTCTTCGGTCCAATATAGACACGGGCCTCTCCTCATACGAAAGGTTGGTACCAACAACCAATTCCGAATGATCCAGGATGTGGCTCGGGTCTGGGATATACCGTCGCAGTTGGGATACATGGAATACGTCATGCACCTCACGTAGCGACGGTAGAAGAGCGAGACGATAGGATACATCTCCTACTCGCTCCAGAATGTCGAACGGCCCTATATACCTAGGACTAAGCTTTCCTCGTACGCCAAAACGAATGACGTCGCGGTTAGGCGAAATCCTCAGAAAGACATGGTTGCCGACAGAAAACTCAAGAGAGCGCCGATGAGAATCGGCCCAATGACGCTGGCGATCTTGGACAACTCGAAGATGATCTCTGACTCTTCTGACCACTTCAACGGTCTGAGCAATCATTTCCGGACCAAGCATCTGCCTCTCTCCAACATCATCCCAGGCTAGCGGAGATCGACACTTCCTACCATACAGTGCCTCGAACGGTGCCATCCGGATACTGGCCTGGAAACTGTTGTTGTACGAGAACTCCACCAGGTGCACATGATCTTCCCATGAACCACCGAAGTTGTCACGCCCCAGAACCAGAATACTGGAGAGTGGGGGCAGACATAGCCAGCTACGTATAATGAAATGGGATCCACTCCACTATACGGTCACGGCTGTCTAGATATATGAGGGTTTATCTACAAGCCATCAGTCTCTTAAGTTCAATAACAAGCCTAGTGTCTCAATCACAAGCAAGTAAATAGAGTTACAAGATGTAAGATCACCAAATATACAATAGTAAGGCGTCCCAAACATTACATATTCAGCTGATCATGAAGCTAGTCGTTATAAAATGTGAGGACTAACAAGAGTTTAGTCATACATGATCAACCCTAGGTTGCCAATCATATTACAGCCCGTAGGCAGACAGTAAGTAAAAATGTACACGAGCTAACACTTGTTCGGCGGCTAAACGCCTCAAAAGAATAATTTTACAATAAAGTGGGAGAGCCAAAAATAACCCACTCGTTGCCCTGGTTACGCCTGGTGTTCACCATCGGGCTGAAAAACCGGTAGATCCTCTGGAGCTGCTCTGGTATCTGGCCATACAAAACCAGCTGGGTCAGACCCCAGAAAGAGCAAGTGCCACAAAGGAGACTTCACTTAGGAACTAAAACCAGCAATTAGCACAAAAGTAATAATATAAAATAAAGACAACAATTAAGGAAAATAGGACAGGTGATATACGATGGGATAACCATGGGACTATTCAGATAGCCAGGTTACAACCTGTAAACCAAACAAGGACCGGGGTTGTAACCCTTCGTCTGAACCGAACTTGGTTTCTCCCACCATTTATCGGCAGGATAAATGTAAAAAAATCAGGACATGTAACAATCTTGTACAGGATCAAGACAAGAATAGACTGGTAAACTTCATCCAACATTTCACGGCCAAGCAATAAGTACGGCTTGATACTTTAACTAACTAGGGTTATCACAGGCCTAGTTACTAACAAGATGCAGCGAGATTATTCCAAGTCCAGTTACCCGCCTACTGCTACCTGAGTGACCCCAGCAAAGAAAAGGAAAAAAGATAGCATGATATAGCATACACATTGTAGTAAGATACATGTGTCCTAAGGTACCACACTCGACGGCGGGCTGGAAGTACGCTCATCTCGACGGATAGCAACAAATCCCATGTATATATATATATAAGGCCGGGATCAAAGGGGCAACAGGTAACTGGGAAAGTCTCTCCATGAACTACTAGATTATTCTAATAATTAGCCTTAGTCCATTTCATTGGGTAACCCTGACCGTGGTACTCAGGGGTCCCCATCCTAGACATGATGCAAGATAAGACGGGTTCATTGTACAAGCACAATTATCCACGGTGTCCAAGTTATTCAATCTTGTCATGTCGTGTTAGCCGTCGCAATCGCATTTCGAGAAATATCGTGTCAGGTTTATCATGTCAAGAGTGCGCCACGGCGGGCCACTATCAAGAATTATCATGTCAAGTTATCATGTCAAGTTCATTGTCAAGTCAAGTTATCTTGTCAGGAGTGCACCACGGCGGGTCACCATCAAGTCATGCCATTATCAAGGAGGGAAGAAACTTGAGCAATTAAAATAATAATATAATATAATATATATATATTCTTGAAGCCAAGGAGAAACTCTACAACTTTTATGTTGGGAGTGGAAAGAAATTCTGACCACAATTCACTCAAATAAGATATTTAAACAATCAAAGTGGGATCCATGCGGTCCAAAAGTGGGAGAACAAACATGCGGTCAAAGAGAGTGGGAGGCCACCCATGCGGCTCCGAAATTATTTAAATACAATCAGTCAAACATTTAAGGCCAGCAAGCCATATGCGGCTAGCATACAATTGTGCATGCGGCCAAGAGTAGGAGGGACCCCATGCGGCCAAGAAAGTAGAAGACCATCCATGCGGCCAGGAAACAATAAATAGACCATAAAATCAAATAAGACAAAAGTCAGTGGGACCCTCATTAATGCAAACTCCCACTTCAGCAAGCAAGCCAACTAAAGGAAGCTATGTGGGACCCCCCCACAATTAATGCAATAGGAAAAGGTTCACGTGAGCTACCTAATTAATGGTTCACGTGGCCAAAATATTAGATAGTGGGGGAGGGAGCCTATGCGGCCCACCTTAGATTCCATGCAAAACGCAACATGTAAATAATAATATTTAATGGCCAAAGGCCATGCAGCTCTGCATCAATGCTATAAGTATCCATGCGGCTACAATTTAGCATTTGCAAGCAATGCAAATATAAAAGAGATTAAATAATACACCACTATATAGAGCCATGCGGCTCATATTAATGCAAGCATGAATTAATGCCATGCAAGCTAAAATTAGCAAGGCCATGCGGCTGATTGTTCTCATGTTCTTCCATGAAGCAAGTTGCACTCTATTCTAATGCCTTGGACTTATTGCTTAATAATACATTAATTTAATGCCTTAAGAATATATTAATGCATTCCTGAAGGAAAGCATTGAAATTTGTGCTTTAAAGAATGTATTGATATATTCAGGAAGGAAGGCATTGAAATTAATGCTTTAAAGAATGTATTGATACATTCAGGAAAGAAGGCATTGAAATTTGTGCTTTTAAGAATGCATGCGGCTGGGTAAGCATTATATTAATGCTTTAGAATGTATGCGGCTGAGTGAGCATCGAATTAATGCTTTTACATGCGGCTGGAGCTTCCTTGGCACATTTCATGCGGCTAAAGCTTCTCCAAGTGGCCAAGAATTTTAAGGCCAGCAAACACATGTGGCTCAAACCATTAATAAATTCATGCGGCTCACCACTACATTATGTGCATACAATTGCAAGCTGTACGTGGCAAATAATTATTAGGCCTTGCCCAAGTTACTATGATTGCTATTAAGTGCCATCATGTCAGAAAATAATTAATGCTGCCATGCCCATGCGGCTAGGCAAGACTCCTGCGGCCAAAACAAATGCAAGCCAGCAACAATTTATGTTGCCAACAGAGAAGATGCTCATAAAAAATACCATGGCTTCTCCACACCACCCAATTTCCCACAAGAGTTCAAATTTGGACTTCCATAGGTCAAAATTGGGTAGAATAAAATTTTCTACAACATGAAAGTATCAGAACTTGGAAATAACAAGGTTAAACAGATCAAACCCAAAAAAATCCGAAAATACCACAAAGCTAGATCTACAAGAAATTAACCACAGAAATGAAAAGTGCTAAGTACTAAAGTGGGTTAGAAACACATGAGGAAGATAATGGAACAATAAAAATAGAGTTCTTCCATGAAGCAAGTTGCACTTGCCTAAGCTCTCTCTCTCTCTTTCTCTCCTGGTAGGTGAAGAGTAAAGATGGAGAAGAAGAAATGAGTAATGAATAATAATGGAAGAGAGAGAGTGGGATAGATATTTATGGTGGGAGTGGTGGTAGGTGGGAGTGGTTCTCCACATAAAACCAAACCAAGCCAAACCCACTAAACCGAACCAAACCAAGCCAATACAATGCCATGATGAACCATGCAAATGTAATATAAAAAATAAAAATAAAAATCCAAGGCTAACTAATTATGACAAACCAAAAATACGAGCCCGAAATACGTACACGTATTTCCAATACGTAATGCGGACTACGGGCATCACAGAAGTCGAGTGTACATGACCGCAACATATCTTCAAGAGTCTGGATCGTACGTTCCGACTGGCCATCTGTCTGCGGGTGATAAGCTGAACTGAACTGGAGGTGAGTTCCCAAACTTTCTTGCAAGCTACGCCAAAAGTGCGACGTAAATCTTGAATCTCTGTCTGAAATGATACTGACTGGTATATCGTGCAACCTGACAATCTGCCGGAGATACATCTCCGCTAGCTGAGCCGTCGACTGACCAACTCTGAACGGGAGAAAGTGAGCCACCTTCGTGAGCCTGTCTATGACAACCCAAATAGCGTCTCTGCCAGCCGGAGATCTAGGCAATCCAGTCACAAAGTCCATGGTTATATGCTCCCATTTCCACTCGGGAATCGGCAATGGTTGAAGTAGTCCAGCTGGTCTCTGATGTTCAGCCTTAACTTGCTGGCAGACTAAACAACGAGAGACAAATCGGGCTATCTTCCTCTTCATGCCATTCCACCAAAAGTGCTGGCGGATATCACGGTACATCTTCGTGCCACCAGGATGAATGGAATACTGCGAACTGTGGAACTCTGCCATGATCTCCTGTCTGATATCTCCACTAGGTACACAAAGACGCTTACCATGTCGAAGTGTACCGTCTTCATGAATGCATAACTCTGGTCTTCGTCCTGCCTCACACTCTGCTCTGAGTCGCTGAAGCTTGGAATCTGCTGACTGCGCCATCCGGATCCTCTCGACTATAGTGGACTGAACTTGCAGGCTGGCCATCAATGCCACACTGGAAGGGAGGACAACTTCTATTCCCATCTTCTGAAGATCGGCTAACAGTTCTGGTTGTGCTGTCAGGAAATAAACTCCGGCTCTCCTGCTCAATGCATCTACAACAACGTTGGCCTTCCCTGGGTGATACTGCAGGTTGACATCATAATCCACAAGCAGCTCTAGCCATCTCCTCTGACGCATGTTGAGATCTTTCTGGGTGAAAACATACTTCAGGCTCTTGTGGTCGGTGAAAATTTTTACCCTATCTCCGTATAGGTAGTGCCTCCACAACTTAAGTGCAAACACTACTGCTGCCAGCTCCAAGTCATGGGTTGGGTAATTCCTCTCATGATCACGAAGTTGTCGTGACGCATAAGCTATTACCTTCCCATACTGCATCAGAACACATCCTAAACCTCTGCCCGAAGCATCACAATACACTGAGAATCCTCCAGATCCATCTGGAAGCATAAGAATAGGAGCCGTCATCAAGCCTCGCTTCAACCTCTCAAAAGAATCCTGGCATTCTGCTGTCCAAGCAAACTGTACATCCTTGCGGGTCAACTGGGTCAATGGCGCAGAAATTCGAGCAAAGTCTGAAATAAATCGCCGGTAGTAGCCGGCCAAGCCAAGAAAACTGTGAATTTCTGCCATTGTGCTAGGTACCGGCCATGTTTCAATGGCCACGATCTTCTGGGGATCCACTTCAACTCCTCCTCGGGTGATGATATGACCCAAGTACGAAATGCGATCGAGCCAGAACTCGTATTTACTAAACTTGGCATATAACTGGTGCTCTCTGAGAATCTGGAGGACAACTCGAAGATGCTGCTCATGCTCCGCTTCACTCTTGCTATAGACCAGGATGTCGTCTATGAACACAATCACGAACTTATCCAAATAAGGCATGAAGATGCGATTCATGAGGTCCATGAATACAGCCGGCGCATTGGTTGCTCCAAATGGCATCACAAGGAACTCCCAATGCCTATACCTAGATCTGAAAGCAGTCTTCGGGATGTCCTGCTCTCTGACTCTGATCTGATGGTATCCTGAGCGCAAGTCGATCTTCAAAAATACTGATGCCCCTTTGAGTTGATCAAACAAGTCATCTATCCTCGGAAGAGGGTATCTGTTCTTGATTGTCACTAAGTTCAAGGTACGATAATCAACACACAATCTGGACGTACCATCCTTCTTTTTCACAAGAAGCATCGGGGCTCCCCAAGGCGATCCACTAGCACGAATGAATCCCTTGGTTCTGAGTTCTTCAATCATCTTGTACAATATCTCTAGCTCTGACGGCGCCATCCTGTAGACTCTCTCTGACACTGGGGCTGTCCCGGAAATCAGGTCGATGGTAAACTCGATCTCTCGCTCTGGCAGCATCCCTGGAAGCTCTTCTGGAAAAACATCTGGAAACTCTTCAACTATCCGAGGCAACTGTACTGCTGCTACTGCCATCTGCAACACTGGAGGAGAAGGTTCAACTTTGCCTCGGGAGAAAGAAAACTCTGGCTCGCCTGGAATGTTAAAAATAATCCTGCCAATGTGGCAGTCTATCCTAGCATACTGGTCCCTCAACCAATCCATCTCTAAGACCACATCATAATCGGCCATCGGGAACTCTATCAATCTAGCGGGGAATTCTCTACCGCTAACTACGACCCGACACGAGAAAAACACTCTATCTACTCCCACAAGTCCGTTACCAGTAAGTATATTGAGCCTTACTGATAATGACTCGGGCTCCAGTCCTACCTGTGTCGTAAATCGTGCAGACATAAATGAATGCGAGGCACCAGAATCAAATAATACTGAAGCTGGAAAAGTGTTGACGAGAATAGTACCTGCCACCACCTCACCTGGTGCTATTCCTTCTTCTCCCATGGTCAAAGCCAGCACTTGACCATGTCCTCTGGGTGCGGGTCCCCTCTGCTGAAAATTCCTCTGCCTGTTCTGGATCAGGGCTTGGGCTTGGGCATACTGCTGCGGTCTCTGCTGCTGGAATGCCTGGGCCTGCGTCGGCAATGGCCTCGGGAACGGGTACTGCAGCTGCTGCTGCTGCTGGACTGGTGCTGGTCCTCTAACTGAAGGACTAGAGAAGGCCGATGAACTCCCTCTGTTCGGGCAGTTCCCAATCCTGTGGTTCGGGGCACCACAAACCAAGCACAAACCCTGTGCTCTACGACACTCGGATACCACATGCCCTGGCTTCCCGCAGTGTGAACATCCCACAGCGGAAGACTGCTTCTGCTTCTGCTGCTGAGGGTGCTTCGGGATGGAATGCTGAACCGACGTCACTGAGGCCGCCCGCCTCGGAGCTCCAATGGTCAAAGCCCTGGCTGCCGGGGCTGGTGCTAATGACTGATTCATCTGTCCGTGAGATCGCTTCCGACCTTCGGTCCTATCCACGATCCTCTGGGAGGTGTACTCATGCCTCCTAGCTGCTCTCAATACCGCATCAAAAGTCTGATGCTCAAACTGCTCCACCGCCAATAAAATCTCTAGGTGAAGCCCCTGCTGGAATCGCTGGGCTCTATCGAACTCGGTTGCTACCAGGGTGGGAGCAAATCGACTAAGCCTAGAAAACTCGGTCGCATATCTATCGACCGTCCTGCCCATCTGCTTCAGATTGGTGAACCTCGTCTGTAGATCATACCGAGCTACAGCATCAAAATACTTGGTCTGGAATCTCTTCTTGAATACTGCCCATGAAATAGGGGTCACTAATCCATCGGCCTGTGCTGCCCACCAGCTGCGAGCAAGATCCAATAGCTACAGGCGCACCACAGCCACCTTCTCGTTCTCTGGAGTCCTGGCTGCTTCTAGAATCACCTCTGTGTCCTGAAGCCATGCATCTGCAGCGATCGCATCTTCACTGCCGTCGAAGAAGGGAGGGTTCAAGCGCTTGAAGCTGTTGGCCGCGCTATTACCCTGATGACCTCCTCTGGTCAAAGTATCTGCCACCGCCTGGTGTAAGGCATCTCCGCGACGATCCTGGAAAGCTAATAGGGACCTGATGAGACCCACCAAAGTGCCATCATCAGGCTCTGCAGGCTGGACGGGCTGAACTGGTGGTTCTCCTTCGGTAGGCATAATTCTGGAGGCTACTCCTGAATGCTGGACTTGATCTCCAGGTTGCTGCTGGTCCACTGGAGGTGCTCCGCCTTGCTGATCGGCAGGTCCAGGAACAATGCCGCTGAAGAAGACGACATAGGGAACAATAAGAAAGGACCAGGACAGATCAACGATACAAGCATGTGATCAGGTCAAGATTCTCAGGGATTTAAAAGATACGAACAGAAATCAAGGGCGAATACTGATTGAGACATCTATTCGGTAAATCCTCACATATCTTGAATTACAAGACCTGCATGGGCCACCACTAAAACCATGTCACGCCCCAGAACCAGAATACTGGAGAGCGGAGGCAGACATAGCCAGCTACGTATAATGAAATGGAATCCACGTCACTATACGGTCATGGCTGTCTAGATATATGAGGGTTTAACTACAATCCATCAGTCTCCTATGGTCAAGAACAAGCCTATTGTCTCAATCACAAGCAAGTAGTAACAGTCACAAGATATTAGAGCATCAATATACAATAGTAAGGCGTCCCATACATTACATATTGGATGATCATGAAGCTAGTCGTACAAAATGTCAGGACTAGCAAGAGTTTTAGTCAATACATGATCAACCCTAGGATTTGTCAATCATGTTACAGCCCGTAGGCAGACAGTAAATAAAGGTGCAATACGAGCTAACACGTGCTCGCCGGCTAAACGCCTCAAAAGAATAATTTTACAAATAGAGTGGGAGGACAAAAAAACCCACTCGTTGCCCTGGTTATGCCTGGTGGTCACCATCGGGCTGGAAGACAGGTGGATCCTCTGGTGCTGCTCCGATATCTGGCCACACAAAACCAGCTGGGTCAGACCCCAGAAAGAGCAAGTGCCACAAAGGAGACTTCACTTAGGAACTAAAACCAGCATATCACAATAGAATATTAGAGATAATAAATAAAGAACTGATAATAATAGAGATAACAACAGTAAACTGAGTACGAGGAAACTATTCAAGTAGCCAGGTCACAACCCTTAAACCAAACAAGGACCGGGGTTGCAGCCCTTCACCTGAATAGAAACCCGTCTCAAATACTATTGGTACAGTAAAGACAATAAACGAAGAGAGGACACAGAACTGCTCCGGGAGCCAGGTTACAACCCTTAAACCAAACAAGGACCGGAGTTGTAACCCTTCGCCTGAACAGAACTGGACCCCTGATCTTTATTGCTAAGGCCAGCATAATTAATCATGGTATTATAGTAAGGTAAAACATGACGAACATGGCATGGGATTGCATTAAGACAATAAACGAAGAGAGGACACAGAACTGCTCCGGGAGCCAGGTTACAACCCTTAAACCAAACAAGGACCGGGGTTGTAACCCTTCGCCTGAACAGAACTGGACCCCCGATCGTTATTGTTAAGGCAAGTATCAATAATCATGTCATGTCACAATCTTGCACAGGATCAGGATAAGACTAAGCTGGAATAAACTACATCCAATCAATCACGGCCAATCAAGAGTACGGCTTGATACTTTTAACTAACTAGGGTTATCACAAGCCTAGTTACTAGCAAGATGCAATGAGATTATCCCAACAGCCACAAGCCCTGCAGACCATCCGGTTATCCAGGTCGAATGTCCATTTAGGAAGAATGCAACACATGACTGTGTGCTGGAAATGTGCCCTACTCGTCGGTAGGCTACAAGTCCACTGAATGCGCCCAGATAACGAAATTGCATGTAGCTGGGAATCTCTTCATGACTACTGAATCATTCTAGTTAATTAGCCTTAGTCAATTTCAGTAGGTACCCCTGACCGTGGTACTCAGGGGTCCCATCCTAAACATGATGCAAGACAGTACTAGTTTATTTGTACAAACACAATCGTCCACTGTGTCCAAGTCTTTCATACTTGTCATGTCAGGCTAGCTGTCGTAACAGTATGTCGAGATATATCATGTCAGTTTACTTGTCAAGAGTGCGCCACAGCGGGCCACTATCGTGTTCTATTCTTACAATATTATGAATGAGAGAAACTTGCATAAAATAACTAGAGACATATTCTTGCTGCTAAAGAAAAGATCTACAACTTCCACGTTGGGAGTTGGGAGAAATTCGAACAATAATTCAGTCAATTAGGACATATAACAGTTAGTAATAGTCAAAATATGCATTATGCGGCCTATTTTGCGACACCATATGCGGCCAACTGCGACATGCTGCTCAACTGCGACATCATATGCGGCCAACTGCGACATGCGGCTCATGCGGCTCAACTGCGACATCATATGCGGCCAACTGCGACATGCGGCTCATGCGGCTCAACAGCGACATCTTATGCGGCCAACTGCGACATGCGGCTCATGCGGCTCAACAGCGACATCATATGCGACCAACTGCGACATGTGCCCCATGCGGCCCAACAGCGACATCATATGCGGCCAACTGCGACATGCGGCTCATACGGCTCAACAGCGACATCATATGCGGCCAACTGCGACATGCGGCTCATGCGGCTCAACTGCGACATCATATGCGGCCAACTACGACATGTGGCTCATGCGGTTCAACAGCGACATCATATGCGGCCAACTGTGACATGCGGCTCATGCGGCTCAACAGCAACATCATATGCGGCCAACTGCGACATGTGCCTCATGCGGCTCATTTCGCGACATCATATGCGGCCAACTGCGATATGCGGCTCATGCGGCTCAACAGCGACATCATATGCGGCCAACTGCGACATGTGCCTCATGCGGCTCAACAGCGACATCATATGCGGCCAACTGCGACATGCGGCTCATGCTGCGGATGAACATAAAAGTTTGACCAAAATTATTTTGGCCATAACTTCCTCATCCGAAGTCGAAATCAAGCGAAATAAAAGCCAAAACTGCATAAAATTGAATTCTTTACAACATAGAACCATTAGTTTTTGAAAATAACCAAGTTTTAGAGATCAAAACCAAGAAAACCGAAAAGTTATAAACTTAGATCTATAAGAAATTATCCATCAAAATGAAAAAGGCCAAGTTCTAAAGAGTCTTAAAATCAAGTAAGGAAGAGAATGGAACAATAAAACTTGAGATCCATCATGAAGCAAGTTTGCACTTGCCTAGCTCTCTTTCCTGGTAGGTGGAAGAGTAAATGGTGGAGAAGAAGAAGTGAATGAGAAGAATAAATGAAGAGAGAGAGTTATGTGGAAATATAAATAAGGGTGGTGGTGGTAGGTGGGGGTTTTCTTTTGGTTCATGATGAACCCACAAGCAAACCAAACCAAGCTAAGCCGAACCAAGCTAAGCCATAACCAATGACATGCCAAAATAACCATGCAGGAAAATACGCAATACGAGTCAAGAATACGTACACGTATACCAAGATACGTAATACGAACTATAGGCATTACACATATACCCAGAAATCTAGGAACAACATCTCATGTCATGATCCAACGTGTACTAGTCCGTGAACTATCGTGACTAAGAATCAAGTAAGACACTACAACTGAATCGGATATAGCAGATATCAAGACAATGAAAATTATCTGTGAATGTACTCGCCTGTTGTCCTGAGCTGTATGGTATATTAATGCTCAGAGTGGAAAACAGAGACCTAAAGATGAGATACTGTATGTTAATTTAGGTTTAAACAAGTTTAAGAATGATTCACAATGAATGATATGCAATCTAGGTCAAACCAGGTCTCACTGAGTCACTCTAAGTCCTGTCAAGTCAATCTAGGTCAAATCAAGTTATATCAAGTCAATCTAAGCCAAACCAAGTCAACCCTAGGTCATACCAGTCATCACGGGTCAAAACAAGTCGAAGAAAGTCAAACGGGATCAAGAGTTGGCCTACAGTTAACTTTTGGTCAACTGGTCAACCCTGGTCAACTCTGGTCAATCCTAGATCAATGGTGACTAATAGTTGACTTTCGGTCAACTACACAAGTCTAAAGAAATTTGGGACTAAATTGGGTAAAGCGTTGACCCATAGTTGACTTTTTGTCTAAAAAGTCAACCGTGGTCAACCGGGGTCAAGACTAGGTCTAGGCGACTATTTCTAACTATTACCAACCTCTACAACCTATATCCAAGTCTATCTTGGACTTCGAAACTCAAATCTTGGCCGTAGGCCAATATCCTATTTTACCCTTAAAAAGGTAAAATTTTAGCTTAGGCAATTATCAAGTTAGCCTACCTACGCTTGGTATTTTGACCCGAGCTCCCTAGGATAGTAAGATACTAGCCTATACATATATTACCTACCAAGATACCTAAGTAAAGTGGACATCTAGTCCATGTTACGGCCTATTGCCGGTATGTTGAATATTTCAAGATACGCAATGGTACTGCACGATACCGGCGCCCTACAATCCCAATTTCCACTCGGGAGCCTACCCGCAAAATCTAATTCACGTATTCTTGTCCCACGCCAAGTTTCAACTCATTTCGATACTCCGAGCTCCGTTTCGCCCTCTAACTCGATCTCCTCTAATTTCTATTCTAGCTCTTCTTCCTATTCTTCTAACCTCTTCTAATTCTTTCCTTCTAACTTCTTCCTATTCTTTTCTAACTTCTAATTCCTTAAACTTCTTCTAATTTTAACTATCTACCAACTTATATATATATATATATATATATATATATATATATATATATATATATATATATATATATATATATATATATATATATATATATAGATAAAAGGGGGGTTAATAGGTGAAAGCACTAGGGGGGTTTGCCTGGCAGCAGCTGCTGCCAGGGCTGCTGCTGCTGTTACTGCAGCTGATGCTGCTGTTGTGGCTGTTTCTTATTCTTCTCCTTCTATTCTTCTTCATCCCTACTTCCTATCTCTCTCTCTCTCTCTCTCTCTCTCTCTCTCTCTCTCTCTCTATATATATATATATATATATATATATATATATATATATATATATATACACACCCATATCCATATACATATATAAATACACACTCATATATATATATATATATATATATATATATATATATATATATATATATATATATATATATATATATATATATATATATATATATATTTATATAAATACACACTCATATATATATATATATATATATATATATATATATATATATATATATATATATATATATATATATATATATATATATATATATATATTTTATATATATTTTTATATATATATACATATATATATACACATATATATATATATATATATATATATATATATATATATATATATATATATATATATATAATATACACACATTCATATCTATATATACACACATTCATATCTATATATATATATAAAATACAAACACACACACACACTCACCACTCTCATGACACCCATGCCACTCTCACAACACCACCATCCTCATGACACTATATATATATATTTTATATATATATATATATATATATATATATATATATATATATATATATATATATATATATATATATATATATATATATACACCACTCTCAAAAAGGATTAAACCATAATAAATTCCTAACCTATTTTTCTAGGAAAAATCTACAAATTTGTGGGCAAATGGTGGAGAATGAGCCCCTCTCCATTTATTGTGAGGGAGTTAAATGCAAATGAGTAATAAATGAAGAATTAAAAGCATACCTAACAATAGGTTCTCTCTTGAGAAGAAGCTTGGAAGAAAGAAAGAAATGGAGATGGAGAAGTTACTTGGTGGTGAAGGAAAGAGAGAGGGGGGGGGGGGGGGGGGGGGGGGGGGGTCTATTCATGGCCGGCCAAGGGGCATGGGTAAGGGGCACTTGTATTTACAAGTTTGCCTCTCCCTAAGCCTAATGCTAATTAATTCAAAAATAGGTTTCGGAAGTTGCTAAAAATAAATAAAAATTATAATTAAACTAAATTACTCATGGGGGACTAGTCCAAACTCATAAACCCAAAAGTTTAGTGTGGTGGGCCATGGTTAGCTAACATGCTAATTACGGCTCAAGTCGAAATTCACCGGGGTCCCGAATTAACTCGGAATGCGATGAAATTCGAACCCGACTCCTATAATAATTAAATAATAATATTCATGAAATAAAATTTCCAAAAATATTATAAAATAGAAAATTACCATTTTACCCCTAACTGGGAAAAGTGAGGGTGACACTTAGGCCAAATCGATTCTGTGGCCCCGGGATACCGTCCGAAGAAACATCGTCCTTTTGCACAAGACTCTCTGCAACAGTCCAAGAAATATGTCTCGACCTCCCTCCATTTTAGGTGGCTAGAATATTTTTGTTGTAAATGAGGGTTGTATGTATGGAACGGCTATCTCATCGGCACTACTTTTGGTAATAGAGTCATGTTGTAAAGCCCGTGTGGCGAGTCTGTAATTGATGTCTATTATCAATAAAATATAAAGTTTTTCTGTCTCAATGTGTTGTTCAATTTGTCCGCGCTCTTTCTCTTAGATGTTGTGTTTCGGTTTATCTTATGGCTATGTCTTGTGCGATCGCAACCTAGTTCGCACGGCATCACGTTCGGAATCGCGGCGTGACACTCCACACCCTACTAAAGAAGCTAAAACACAAATCTTAATCAATTTCTATAGTATTGGAACTCATCCAACAACACAGACATCTTACACCTATACAACCAAACCCATCTAAACACATTTGAAATTAACGACTGCTTCACAACTCCCATTCTGCAGCCTACATTGCGTCCCCACCGACCTAATGCACCCGACTCTATTAATAAGCAAGATACAATCCAAACTCGGACACAGCTTAACTCTTGATACGAACAGAACTGGACATAACAATCTAAAGTCAAGACTAAGCACAGCTATTGCTTCTTCAAGAACAAGAAGGGTAGAGATTAGTTGAGAAGAAATCGAGTCTAGAAAGGAGACGCTACTCCACGGAGTCGGACACAGTCTTCACGTGTCCAGATAAGAGATGAATTCCTAGTTTGGATATTTCAATAAACAGCTTATATTCAGTAAAACATTGATACACACCATATCTCCTCTGTTTCTTCTTTTGAAAAAAATGAAAATAAAAGAAATATCCCAGGATCTCATTGATCAAAACCTTAATCTATCAACAATAATGAATTCTCAGAAAGAACTTGATCGTTTTAAGAAAACAGAGTTCTCCATTGAAATAGTGAAGACTCAACTAAATCAAAAAAATTGAAAGAAGTGGTGAAGCAAGAATCGAAGATTCATTACCTAGATCGAGTTTTGTCGTTGCTAAACCCTTCATCATGAAGTACGAAGATCAGATCGGCCAATTACTGGATCGATCGACCCTGAAATTTCATCGCCACGGGGATTAGTCCGACAATAAGGAGATGGAAAAAAATCAATTTAACAAATTCGAAAATAATTTCCAGATCAAGCTCGACTGAAGAACTCACCCAGGATTTGGTCAATCTAGGAAGGACCTCGCCGATCAACTGCTCATCATCGCCGAGAAGGAGAACAGATCACAATCAACTAGATTGATCAACTGGGGAGATGTGCTCGCGCCATCGCCAAAGAAATGAAGCCGCCGAAGAAGAGATCGTGCAGTCATCGTCGCTTGCAGTGGAGATTAAGTGCACCGTCGAGGAAGGATCACACATCGTCGAGGTGATGATCCCAACGTCATCGCCTAACTACAGTGAAGAGCCCATCGTTTAGCTGCTGCTGCTGGGGAGGGAAGCATCGCCATGGCTTGAAGAAATTAGGGTTAGGGTTAGGGAAACAAAATTGGGGAACAAAAGATTGGAATGAGAGGAGATCGTGCTTGGTTGGTTTGAGAGGAGAGAAAGAAAATGTAGCTCCCCTTCCCGAAAATTTAAAAATATTTTATTATTATTTATTTTATTTGAATGATAATTTTTAGATTTTTATAAATAATTAATTAGTTAATTATTACGGTAGATGATTTTAGTCATGGTTAGGAATTGGAGTACAAGACGACTATGAATCATGGCACGGATAGTGCAGTGGCGTGCTTTGACTAGTATATTAGCCCTGGTAGGGAAGGCCGAGCCATAGTGATGTCCTAACTAGAAAAAACCAGGCTAAGTTGCAACTTAACCCCTATAGATTAATTAATTATGTATTAATTAAGATTATGATTTTAGGAGACCCGGTTGTGCAAATTTAGTCCGGACTGAACCCAAACTAAGCTCAAGCCCATGCAGGCATATAGTGAGACCAAAGACGTCCATGTAAGTAGGTAGATGTGTATATATACGTATTGGCGGTCCATTTTATAGCCAAGTGATAAATTCTATAGTAGAATATTAAATATTGCATAATAAGTATTTTATTTCTGTTATTATTATTATTGCTATAAATTGTAAATATATATATAATTATTACCAGCTGATTCTCTATCTTCTAGCAAATAAATATAGAAAGGTAATTAGGAATTTAAAGTAAATGTATATCTAGATATATATATAGAGAGAGAGAGAGAGTAAATGAATATATATATATATAAATGTATGTGTATGTATATATAAAAATATATTATATATGCATATATGTGTAAATATATATAAATATGTGAGTATGTGTATGTAAATATAAATATATATACTATATGTGCGTATGTGTATATATATAAATGTATATAGTATTATGTATACATATATGTGTGTGTATATATATGTATATAAAAATATATATAAATAGAAATAGAAAAGAAAAAGAAAAAGAAATAAAACCAAAAACAAGGCCAGCCCAGGCCCGAGTCCAAACTCCCAGCCGAGCGGAACACAGGATTTCCCGATCCTGTTATAACCGGCTACATGTACGCTCGAGAGAGGAACAAAACCCTAAATCCAATCGTATCTAGCGACCCCCCCCCCCCCCCGACCTTGAAGGTGACGGCGCGCCACCCCAGTGCCGTCGCGAGGCAGCCAGCGGTAGCCAAAGCCGCTGTGTGAGCGCGCGCAGCGCTGAAAGCACCGACCGACAGCAGCAATAGCAGTTGGCACGCCCGACTTCGCGTGCGATTATCTCCGTCGTCGTGTAGTAATTTCATGAACCACTTGAACAAGTCTGAACCTAACCTATACCTCTTTAAATCCCTTCAAGTAGATTGATTTGTAGTGCGTTAGCGTGATGTAGAAATCGAACCAAAAATCCTGAGAAACTTGTTCAAATCTGAACAAAAATGCGAACCAAACCCCCGACTTGGAAGGCTTATTTCGGCCAACCTACTGACAGTTCCTCAAAACCAATTTATGTTAATCATTGACAACCTATACACGATCGAAACTCCCATTGTAGTTCATATATTCATTAACTGGATGCGAAGAAAATAGTGGGTAAAGATCGAGGAAAACCTATTTTTAAAACCATAAATATTTAGAAAATCCTTCGATAGGACGTGCGTTCCGCCAATCCGGGCGACGTGGTCACAAACCGAAAGTATCAAAAGGTACGTATCGGTTTCGTGGACGTGTGGGCTTTGACGGAATTCAAATTGGTTGCGTGTGCGCGATAAATTTGATGTGTATCCGTCAAAATTTACCGTATCGGTCTCTGTGCAAATTTTCTAATTACTTTGTGCACATTCATCAAATCGAGATGAAACTTTTGCCAACAGGACCGTAACATTTTTCTGGTCCTGTATGCCAAGTTTGGTCCAATTCTGAGACCATTGATCGGATCGCCGTTTCGCGGGTCCTACGATCCGATTCAACGGACAATTTTGTGCACGGCCCACCAGAATCCAAAATTGGACATACGATTGGATTCATATCATCAAAATAAATCCATAGACATGTAGTTTAATGACTTTAGAGACCATTGACTCTGACACGCTTTTCGGTGCAAAGCGGGTCCAACGGTGGACACCATTTTAATCCAAAATTACCGTTTTGCCCATGTGTTCAGAATTAGACTTAAGGACAGGCAATTCTAGCTAATTTGACTATTTTGAGAATGTTGGCAATGTCTGTTTCAGCTTTCGGAGAGAGTTGTTGTGATTTGGACTTTATGGCTTAGCAGTTGACTATATTCTGTTGGATCTGCGTACAATCTCCAAGCAAGATACCTTGCCTCCCTCTACAGTTCATTTTCATGTTTATATTTCTTCTGTTTTTAGTATGTTATCATTTAGTTACTCTTGTTGATATGGATTCAGATATTTTCTACATACCATGTTTACTAGTTTATTGCCTTGCTTGTATATCAGTATTTCCTGACTTGATAGCGTAGTTACCCCAGACTTCTCCACATTATGGATCATGCTAGAGTTTTTCTTACCTGTGTCATGACTGAGTTGTACCGTGTCGTCACCTATATCTTGACTGAGTCGTGTCTACAAGTATGTGTAATTTGAACCGCTATTCATGTATCGTTTCCACAACCTGCGAGTCCACAATCGGGGCGAGGGTTGACCGTTTGCACCTGCGAGTCCACATTCGGGGCGAGGGTGTTTGTCTTGACCGTTTGCACCTGCGAGTCCACATTCGGGGTGAGGATGTTTGTCTTGACCATTTGCACCTGCGAGTCCACATTTGGGGCGAGGGTGTTTGTCTTGATATGTTTGCACCTGCGAGTCCACACTCGGGGCGAGGGTGTTTGTCGTGAACTAACCTACGAGTCCACACTCGGGACGAGGGTTAGTGATTAGTTCAAACCTGCGAGTCCACACTCGGGGCGAGGGTTTGGTATTCCATTGATCTCTTGTTTACTTGTTCTTCTTGTAGTTCATTTATGTGTAGTTGATCCCGTATCCGTGTTCATAGTTACCTGTCAGTAGCCACTTGTCAGTTTTTGTCTCGTTTCATGTTTTATAGCCTGTTCATACTCTTATGCATGATTAAACTGTTAGATAGGCATATTTTTATGTATCTTGCTATGTCCCCTGAGGACCTGATGATCTCTTCAGGTAGTTGATTACGTGGAGTTAGTTAACGGATCATGATGGTAGTGATTACACCTGCAGGGATACATGTATTTGTTTGTGATATTTTCTTGTTATCCTTTCGTGCTTTATATTCCATACCGGAATATATTCTGATTATTTTATAGACTCATATCGTTCTTAGAGTCTAATCGAATAATATGCTAATGGGCTGCAGACCATGACCCATAATTGTTCATTCATATTTTATATTCTTATTGTGGATTGAGATTGAGATTTACTTCACTATGATTAGGCCTTAACAGCATTTACGTATTCGAGTTGGGCTGGAGTCTGCTCGATACGTAGTTGTCTTGTTCACGAGCTCGCGCCCGAAAAGCGGGTGCGGGTCGTGACAGAAAATGAAGGGGTAAGAGAGAGAGGATGGTTTAAATAAGGTTGAGAGTTAGTTAGAGGCTTGGGGAAGGGGTTGTTACGAATGGAGGAAAACTAAATTGGAAACGAAAATTGAAATGCTCTCTTGAGCTAAATAACCAGCCAATTGTACAAGAAATTTGTTTTATTAAGAATAAAAAAATTGATTACAGAATTTAAATCAATAATAATTAATAGCCACCAAAATGATTCTAATAGATTGAAATAATTATTAAAACAATATCATGAAGCTAATAGAAAATTAATATTTCATAAAACAATCATAGATAAAATATGTCTAAAATTCTAAAATACCAGAAAAATACTAAAATTTAATAATTCGAGGAAGGTAGGGTTACAAATCACCCCCCCCCCCCCCCCCCCTCCCCCGAAAATTTTGTCTTCAAAATTTTAGATGGCACGATTAGACACAACCAAGAATATCATATACAAAATTTAAAAATGGCACGAGTTAAAGTAGTACAAAGCGATATAGTCACGAAAAATATGATCAAGGATAATAGTCTCAATTGTATCCGAAAATCATACATATCTTAAGTTACTTTCCCTAGAGTTCATGTCCCACCAGTATGCATCTGGCTGAGTGAACCTTCAGTTCCATGACTCAAATATTAATAGATTACCAAATACTCTATCAACTTTATCCAATATTGTCAGAATAACCCCTAAAATATTACGAATTTAGGACTTAGCTTCAATAATATCTGGAAACCTATGAATACCTATAATTACTTCAACTTAGAGCCCATGCCTCGTCAGTGCATAGCTGGCTGCAATGAACCCACGATCTCCATAATTCAGATAGATGACTGTATTGAACATTAGCCACGTCATAGAAGGTTGTCGAATATTTTCTCAACTTTATTCATAGGAATTCCAAAGGAGTTTATGAAAATTCAAAATGAAATATACTAGTCTTATTCATGATAGAAAATGATCCTATCAGTTATTTAGAAAACATATGGGTTTTATTAGGTACTAAGAAACAATAATAAGATAAGGAGACTTCAGAAACAAGTCTTAGAATAGGAAACAACAAGTTTTATGGAAGTCCATATGCTAAGATAAACTCTAAGGAAAAATAGCGATCCATGGTCTTCTCCAATCATGGTAGAATGCCTCCGGTCTTCAGTATTCATCCGGAATCGAATTGCCTCAACTTCTTCAGTTGCCATGAGGTAGACTCGTCCCTCCGGTTGTGCTCTAAGCGGCTGCTGAATCTAGAGAGGTGGGTCCCTCTGCTGCGGTCCTGGTGCTCCTCGTGCCTGTCCTTGGACAGTGCGATCAGCGGCCTCTGGGCAATCCTTAATCTGGTGGGCAGGTGATCCGTAGAACAAGCATAGCCTCAATCTCTTGCGGCACTCATCGAAGTGATATCCTGGACGGTGGCAGTAATTGCAAGTGATCGTCGTCTGGGTCTGAGTTTGAATCTCCTGTTGTGGATGAAGTGCAGGGGCTCTGGCAGGAAGATATAGCTGCTGGGGTGCTGGCTGTTGAGGTGGCCTCGCCTGGGTATTGGTCCGCTTCGGTGGACCCTGGTACCTGCTGGCACCAACGTCTTTGTCCCTCTTGGTCTTCAGGTCCATGTCCTTCTCGACTCCTTGGACAACTTTGAGAATGTCTGCATATGTCATCGCTCTGCTGGTGGTGACTGCCTGGCGAATCTCTCGGACAAGTCCTTTCTTGAACCTCAGGGCTCTCTCCTCTGGGGTGCTCACCAAGTTCTCCGCAAAGCGGCTGAGATGGCTGAACCCTGAACTGTACTCGCCCACGCTGCCCTGCTGCAGTGCCTCGAACTGGTTCCTGAGCTCGTCTCGGCCAACCTCCGGGAAGAACTTCTCTTTGAACAGACTCTTGAAGTCCGTCCAGAGAAGTCGGGGCACGGTTAGCTGGAGTTCCTCTCTGAACCATGCTCTGGCGACTTCGTATAGCTGCATGCTGGCTACCTCGACCTGAAGTAAAAGTAGGTTTTTTTTAATTGGAGATATACAGTAAATGGTTGGAGTTCTCTCATCAAGCTATATTTGCAACTGAGTGCCTTTTACGTTTGGAAGATTTAAAGAAATAAAATGTAAATATAAAATTCTAACAGAATTTGCACCAACAAACCCAATACAGTTTATAGATGCTTCGGGTAAGTTTAAGTAAGTTTCACTAGTGTTTGATTTCAGCAGCAAATGTTCATTTACGATGTATGAAACCTAACATTCATTCTTCATGTGCATTCATCTAGTTTGTTGCACTTAATTTTGGATGTGGGCTGAGTTAAGCGGCTATTAAAATTTAGGGCCATTTAGTGTCTGCCGGTCCAAAGAGCATGGGGCAGGCTAGTTTAAGGGTGATTTGGACGGAGAATCGAATGGAACCGGATGAGAGATTCGCTTCAGTTTGAAAAAGGAAAAAAAAAATGGTTTTGTTTCAATTTTGAAAGTACTAAATTTTCTTATTCTTGTTTCGGTTTTGGATTTGAATTTCGGTCCAAACCAAAAACCAAATATGACTTGTACAATTATTAAATATCCTCAAGTTTATGTTTATTTTAGTATGATAAAATTTTGTGTATATTTTGAAAACAACAATTCTATGTATGTGTTTTAAAGTCCAACTTTGATAATTTAACAAGTAGTCTAACTTTGAAATACAACAAACGTGTGTATAAAAATTTAAATTTTTAATATAGTTTAACACAATTCTAACTTTGTGACCGATCTATTAAACAACAAAGATAGCTCAACATAACAAACCGAATCTATTATCCCAACATTTGCCGTCAAAAAGATTATAGGTACAGTCAGGCCAACATCATACAAAACGAAATGCCAATATAGCCTCACAGATCAAGGACGTGCGCAAAGAAACAGAGAAATGAGGACAATAGTGTTAGTGTTGTGGACTTCATCTAAAATAAATGTTCTACTGTGTACATGAACGAAAACTAGTACCAA
>JANAVB010029024.1:0-88842 GCA_029216955.1 Iris pallida | reverse complement strand
ATCCTGATTGTCATCTTATTAGCTGAAAGTACCAAATGCATTAGCTACAACCTTTGTTGCACGGACACGACAGGACACAGTTAGGAGACCGGGACACGGGCACGCTGGTTATTTCGGTGTGTCCTAGTGTTTTCTTGGAGTATCCGGGTTGTGTCAAATACGTGTCCGACACGACACATCCCATATTTTTGGAGTGTTGGTGCTTCCGAGGCTACTATGGAACCTGTGATATATTCTAGTTTGTATTATATGTTATTAATATCTTCCAGATGATTGACCATGCAGATCTCAGTAGTGCGGAGCAGAAAGATGGATCCCGTGCCCCGAGTCTGACACAGAAAAAGCAACATGCTACAACTTACGTGCAAGATAAAAATGTTCCGCTAACAGGAAATCCATACTTCACCTCAATTGTGACAAAGTGTCAGCTCCGGCATCCTTTTGTATTGGTAATCATTTACAGTGCTTAATTAGCAACAATTAGCTTTTAACGATAAGGTTATTTTTGGTGGCCTTTTTGGAAATGAATTTCAATTTAGATCACTTAAATCCTCCAAAAGTTTTTCCTATATAGATAAACACGACATAATATATATATATATATACTAGTCATAATCCGTGCCCATAGGGCATGGTTCATTTAAGGTATTCCTCATCAAAATCTTGGACCCCCAATTTTAAACGAACAATAATAATTATGAGGCCCCCATCAAAATATTAAATCCCAACCACTGTTGGATGTGAATTTTCTTTGGATTCCCCATAAAACCCCACTCTCAATAATGCTCATCCACAACCATTATGAGTACAAACCCCACTCTTTGGATTCCCCATAAAACCCCACTCTCAATAATGCTCATTCCCCATAAAATCCTACTCTCAATAATGCTCATCCACAATCATTATGAGTGCAAACCCCACTCTTTGGATTCCCCATAAAATTTCACAACCGTTGATTCACCAAGATTAAATCCCAACCACTCTTTATCTTGGCACAGTCAGCCCTAGGATTCAAAAACCTTTGTGTTTTGTATAATATATATATATATATATATATATATATATATATATATATATAACTTATTTACCTATCCGATTTTACGGATATTAGAATAATTTATTGCCTCTGTGCCTGTTCTTTTCTCTGATGTACAGGGGGTTCCGGTGTCGTTCTACCCATTTCTTCCGGATACTTGTGTTACTGTAGTCCTCTCCTGCCGAAACAGGAATTGGGAGATGTGGTACGCTGGGCATTTCTCCAGCAGGAGATTTTTCCGCGGGTGGAAGGAATTTGCCGTTGACAACAATCTGAAGATGGGAGATGCTTGTGTCTATGAACTGATGGATATAGAAAACCTGAAGTTTAGAGTACAGATCCTTAGCGGAGAGATCCCCTGCGAACTTGCTGCTGCAAAGGATGAGAGGGCTGATAGTCCTGTCCCGATTTATGGTAAGATACTAACAGTTTTATACATTATCGAAGAAAATGGCATTCTTTATTTAAGACAGTATGGTGCAAGCATAGCATGTGTTTGTGTGCGTCTGTGTTTCTCTACACATACATGCTGTAGGAATAAAATAATTCCAACTTTGTATTTAAGAGACAGAATAATAGAATATAATGTCAATAAATAATATGACCGAGACCGAGGCTTGAACTTGATTCATTGTCCTTAAGACAATATTCGCTCCGCACTGGTGCTTACGGTTTAATGGCGATTAGTCTTCCAGGATACAACGGTTCTTCTCCTTCGGTAGCAGCACTAAACACCGCAGGAACTGGACGAAGCAATGTAGGTAGTCTCTCTCTCTCGTAGACTTAAAGTTTGATGAATGGATTGAGTGAATGAATTATTCAAACACTTATACTTTTATAGATGATAAAGGACACACATTTCCAATAGATTCTTTGAATAGATTCGTACACCTTTCATAGATTCGTTGTAAGAAAACAATTATTATTATTATTATTATTTCAAATATAAATTCACTTTTCCAACACATGCCAGTTTTCTGTGCATGTGTGTTTGGAGAGTTAGGAAACGGACACATCTATATACATATTGAGGTTATAAATGCATTCCTCCACTTTGAGCTCATATTGAAAGAGCTCAAGTAATATCATTTCAGGCTTGAATATCGAATCAAAACTGTCTGGTTCTTACCAGGTTCTGTACTCACAATGCTAGAATGAGTGTGCATGTGATCTGTTACAAAAAATGTATCATGATTGTATTATGATTTTTTTTTGTAATATGATTGAAATGGCATCTGTTATTTAAGAAAGTTTGGTGCAAGCATATACATGAGTTTTGTGTGCATATGCATGTGTGCGCATTTCTGTATGTACAGAGTTACAACATTTGTGGACATATTGGGTTTATTGAATCAACACCCTCCATTCATTTCTCATTTCCTGGTTTTGTACTTACAATGCTAAAACGTGAATATGAATGTGACCTTTGAGCTAAAAGTCTCTTAATATAAGAAATCTAAAAACCGGTATTATGTTTTGTGGACAGTCAAAAGTAACTCATCTGTTAGGTGAAAAGATAGAAATTTAGAACATCTTTATTAATCATTCATTAGTGGATACGATAGAGTTCTAAAACATCTTTGTGGGACTTCTGCTCGCTGGCGCACTCACTGTAAGTAGTAGTCGTTAGTGTTTTTCTTGAGGAAAAATATATTAAAAGAAGAGAAGAAGTATGTAAAAAAAAGGTATAGAAATAGTGTTTTGGTCGTGTCGAAGGTGATCATGCTATAGTGTGTCGATAAAGAGTGTACCAATAGGATTCATTATCGACATAATGTAATTGTTACCATTTTTTGAAGTCGAATATCTATAACTTCACAACATTCATTTTTAATATAATAGTATTTATTAGGGTAAATGATTCATCAATGTTGAATATTATTCCAAATTTCATTTAAAGCTAAAGAGTAGTAACAAATAACACATAAAATTGTGCCCAAATGTATCAAACATTTTATTAAATTTTTTTTTTTGATAATTCCAATTAGTTTTGGCTTGGCTTTCTTAAGCAAAGATCTTTGTAATTCCGATTATAAGTGCCGAAACCACCAACATTCATAAGGAGCACCAGGAACTGATACTCATAAGAAGGGTCCGAAACCGATTATGATACCGATACTATGAACTTGATTCAGCCCCATACCCTTGAAAGGACATAAGCATGGCCGGGGGAACATATGCCCCCGCCCCCCCCCCCCCCCCCCCCCCCCCCCCCCCCTCCCTCTCTCCTCTACCTTTTGAAAATGATCATAAGGTAGAGTATAGAATTAAAATTTTGTGAAATGCCAACTGTATTGGCCTGTCGTAACTTTTCAAAATGTTAATTAGTTACATACTTGCATGAAATTTTCAGAAATACTAGTGTATTTGCGCCCCCCCCCCCCCCCCCCCCCCCAACCCCCACACGCACGCACGCGCACGCACACACACACACACATAACTTTCGTGAAAAATTGTGCTGCAGATACTCAGAGGCGACATCCCTTCAAATCCTGCTTATGCTGAAATTGGTAATAGTGCAGATAACCTATCTTGATTTTGACTAAAATGGGTACTATACAGAAGAGTACGGGCAAATAGATACTAATAAATGCAAATTTTATTTTGTTTTGTTACGCTTAGGTCTAGCTGCTTAGCTGCATCCATAGCTTGAGTAGGTTTGACTCAAAATACACATATCAAGTCAGAAATAATATTTGACTGAAAATACAGAAGATTTTTTTTTTGAGGAAAATTGTTAGATTGGTCAACTGTAGATATTCAAACGTAGAGGTTTTATTACTCAATTATGTTCGAAATTTATTACATTGTGATGCAGAGACGAGATCCGAAGGCAAAATTAGGAGTACCCTATATGGATCAAGGTTCGCGGTATATATAGGAATCGGTATCTACGATTCCTGTGAGTAACGGGATCGGCAGTATCAGCGGTTTCGGATCGGAGTATCGGATTTTTAGTATCGGAAAGCAAATAATTATTAGTAAATTATTAACATTTTAGAAAATATATTTTACACATTTAGGCAGAATTTTGAGCATTTACAGTGTTGTTATTTAGTAGTTTTGAAATTGAATGAAATAGCAGTCACCATTGCCGATTGGTTTACGTGCGATAGGTAAGTTTTCTTTTTTTACATGCTTTTACAACCTTATTATACTTTTACACCCTTGTTGATTGGTATTTTTCGTTCAATTTTTTTTTGCCAAATTGACCGAAAAAACCCCCAATGTCGATATCGGTCAGTATTGGATATCATGTCGGTATCGGATCGGGACATGCTAAACCGTTTCGGTATCTACCGTATCGGATCGGTATCGGACGATACTGCAAACTATGATACGGACTATGGAATTAAGGATCTTATGTGTTTCTAAGTATTACAAAGAACTAGGCGCAGAAGGTTTAAACTTTGTGAAAAAATATCATATATTTCTCACAAATAATTATAATATTCGTAAAGTTTAACAATGAAATTGATTTGGACAGTGTTACCGACGAAGATGACACCGATGAAGACGGGGAAGGTGACGTTGATCTCGTGCTCGGAGACGAGGTGATCTTTTACTCAGTTTTGAGAACAGTGAACATGAGATCCAAAGGAAGAAGATGACAATAAATAGAATTTTATTATGAAGAGAATAAGTAAGAGAAAATTGGAGTTTTTTTTTCTCATTAGAAAATTTTCAATTCAATTTTCTCATCCATTCTTCAATGCAGATAACACGAGTACATAACCTATAACCTTTAAATAGCATTATAAACTAGCTTATAAAATCTCATTTAAATTCCTAATAGATAAAAGATATAAAGTGATCTCTATAAAAAATTATGTCTACAATAACCAAAATAACTAAAAGATAACATAAAATCCACAATTTATTCTTCATCATATTGAATATAGGCTTACAACCATGAATAAAAGGAGACATAAGGAAATCCTGAACTAGAAATCCTAAATATTAAAAGAAAATACTAGAAATCCTAAATATTAAAAGGAAATAGGTCATGATTTGTAGTATTTCTATTTAATAATTTATGGTCTAAATTATTAAAAAGAAAACCGTACTATGATATGCTTTGTTGTAGTATTTATCGTTAGTGATGTATATGGTTCGTGTTCAACTACGGAGTGCGACGAACGTCGTCCGATAATCGAAGAAGCTCGGGAGGAGTCGATGCAGCTCGGGAGGAGTCGAAGCAGCTGTTACAGGACCACTCTACATAGCCAATTTAGTGTCGAAGGCATACTGGCAGTATGTCGCCGGCATGCTCAAATTAGGTGGCAAAAAGTTCCAACAAGTTCTGGGCACATTTGTGTGCTCATCAGGCATGTCGGTTGCATGCCCACACCCCCCCCCCCCCCCCCCCCCCCCCCCCCCCCCCCCCATGTTGTTAAGTCCTGCCTGGTTGTGATCATGGAATGGTTCAGATTTGTTGGGGATGTTTCGACTGTCCAGATTGCTCCTGGGTTGGGGGTGGATAAGGTGGACTTGAAGTTTACGAAGGCTCACAAGAGAAAGTACTTGAGTGGCCATTAAAGGAATCTTGAAAGAGTGGTTGAAGGAGAGCTTGTTGGAGATCTCGTAGAGTTTTCGCGTTACGGTTTGCGTGTGTAATCATCCTAAGGTTTTATCTCGAGCTATTTCTTTCCATGCCCCGTGTAGTAGGTTGAGCTTGGCCGAACAACGTTAATGTTGTGTGTTTTCTTGTTGTGTTCTCTATTTCTATTGTTTGGTTATTTGTGCACTGTCATTCTCGTTACCATAAGGTTATTGTTTGTCGCTTCCACAACCTTTTGTTATTCTCGTAACCATAAGGTTATTGTTCGTCGCTTCCGCAACCTTTTGTGAGACAAGTGCTCCATAAGGAACTCATCTGATGACATGCATTGATTATCAACTTTTCTGCTCAAAAGGCTTGAAAGTATAAAAATGACCTCTGAAGAACCCTTGATGTAAAATTGGTGAAAATCAAGTAAGTCACATTTTTTTTGGAATAATTGAATGAAATCATGCTTGGTGTTTGCTTCCTGATAGTTGCTTTCTTTTATACTTCAACTGCGCCATTGCTTGCTCATAAACTTGGATAACTACAGATTTTATTTTATTTTTTCTTGGATGAGTATGGCCTTTTTGACATTCATGCATCAGTACATTTATTCCTATATGTTGTAGAGTTTCAATAGGGCTTTCCTTTTGTACATGTACTAGTACATTTTAGCATATTTATATTCACAACTTAGAAGTTTGACTATATAATATAGCTAGAGCATCATTCTATTAGCTCAAAATCATTCTATTAGCTCAAAGTAATGTATGCATAAGAAAATTTTGCTTACAAATTTGGGATATATATCTATTATTAATATCTTCCAGATATTTGGCCATGTAGATCTTGACCGCGAGGAACAGAAAATTGCGACATATTTCTCAAATCCAACACCAAAAATGGAGTCCGTCTCATCTGAATTGCGAGATAAGATGGTTCCTCTTACAGGAAATCCATACTTCACCTCCATTGTGACAAAGACTCAGCTTCAGAGACCATTTCACTTGGTAAGTTCTACAGCATTCGAACTTTTACTGTACGCGTCGAGCATTTCCTCAAATGTCAATTGTTCATCTTCAATTTTATATATTTTTTACATTTTTGTTGCAAACATCTTCATGTTATATATCTCCGCACATTAAGCAGACTTATTTCAAATTTGAGGGACGACATGTATTGGATACATATTGGAGACAATCGGAACACTCCAAGATACTCTACGGACACGCCAAAATAGATGTGTGTCTGTGTCCCCGTGTCCTTCCCTTGTAGTGTCATATCCGTGTCCATACAACATATATGCCTCAATTTTTCAAAAGAAAGAACATAAGGGTGACATTTAGCACAATTGTAGAGATCACATTCCACTTGTGCAAAGAAACCTGGGTCCAAAACCAGTTTTACACTAGAAATGCATTAGATACATGACAATCAGAACAACAACAACAACAAAGCCTCTGTCCCAAACTTTTTTTGGGTCGGATTACTCTCCTCTCTTTGCTTATCGGTTATAGTTTCCAACAAGATAGTTTCGTGAAGCTTGTTTATATAAAGGGGGGTTGATCTCTAATTGTGGTTTTCCGAGTTTAGTTGTGTTCCATATATACCCAAACTGGAATGAGGGTTGGATAGTGATTGAGGGTGTTTCCTGGCACGACTGTAAGGCTTGTTGCTTGCATTCTGGAGGATACACGTTCAAATCACGTCATATATATGGGGGTAAGGTTGCGTTTGATAGTGATCGAGGGTGTTTTCTGGCACGACTTTAAGGTTTGTTGCTTGCATTCTGGAGGATACAGGTTCAAATCACGGAAATATCATCTTCATATATATATATATTTATATATATATATATATATATTTTATATATATATATATATATATATATATATATATATATATGGGAGTAAGGTTGCGTATATCTTAGCTAACTTTTGTGCCCTTTGACTTTTGCGATGCAGTGGGTGCCGAGGTGGTTCGGTCCACATCTTCCAGCTGCTTCGGGTAATGTGGTTCTTACCTGTCGAGGGAGGAGCTGGGGTATGTGGTACGATCGGTCGAGGATTCGACGCGGATGGAAGCAATTTGCCCTCGACAACGATCTGAAGGTAGGAGACGGCTGTGTCTATGAGCTGACGGACGCGGCGAAGCTGGAGTTTAGAGTGCAGATCCTCGACGGGGACGTCCCACCGCAACTTCTGGGCGCAGTCGGTAGGAGCACCGGTATGCCTATGATGATAGACTAAAACTAAATTGCAAATGGATATATAGCTTGAAAGCAGTACATTTGTCTCATTTTGAGCTTATTTATGTGGTGGGATCAAATATAGTGTAATTTTGGCTGGGAACAATGAAGAATACAACCGAATTTTGTGTCGAAGCCTCTCTGCAGGCTTCTAGTGGTCGGCAGGTGGAGATATAGCACATCGTGGCTGGGTGGGTTCGATTTTACGGAAAAATGGATTGTTCTTGGTGTGAGTTAAAAAGAATACAATTGAATTTTGTTCCTAAGATGTCGATGTTGTTTTTTTTGCACATAAAGCAGTTGTCATGGTGCATAGTTATCACCAATCTAAAGACTTGGGAAAGCAAAATTGCTCTCGCAGATTATCAGAATGGTGCAGGAAAAATATAACAGGTCTAGAAGATGTATTTTCCTTTTTGCGAAAATTGTAATTTATGTCGTATTTTTTCCGGCAATTTCTGTGGGCACCACAAGATTTACTGGGGGCTTCATTTTACTAGGGGACAGCCCAGGTTTGAGGAACTTTTACTGGGGACGTCCCGAAAATTACTTGGGGCTATCCCACCCCTCCCAAACCCTCTCTTTCATTTCATTTTCATTTTAAAATTCTCTCTTCAAAACCCTCTCACTCAAAACCCTCTCCCCAAAACCCTAACACTCTCTAAAACCCTAACACTCTCTCCATTATCCACTCTCCAAAACCCTCTCTCAAGAACCCTAAGTCTTCGAAGATCATCAATGGCACCGAAGAAGAACCCGTCATCACAAGTTAGGTATGTTTCCTAATTATTGTATAATTTATTTTACATTTCAAAGTACATTTCGATTCTTTGAGAAATCTCTTAAATGTCATTATAAATTAGGTTAGAATAATTCAAAGTACATTTCGAAATCGAAAATATCATATTTTATCGTTTAAATGCAACCTAACTGTTCGTCTGGTCGTCGTCCCTAAGGACTGCAGTCGACGGGGCAGTCCTACTGTCAAAGTGGACTGCCAAGAAGTCGGCAGTCCTGTTATAAAACAGGACTGCAGGCACACTTGCAGTCCTGTTATAAAACAGGACTGCCATCTCTCTGGCAGTCCTGATAGAATGATGGACTGCCATCTCTCTGGCAGTCCTGATAGAATGATGGACTGCCAGGAGCATGGCAGTCCTAAAGGTCAACTTCACAATTTGTTTTACATCATTTATTTAATACTAACCCTATGTTGTCCTTAGTCCTGTGGCCGCGCCCAAAAGAAAGCGACCCCCCCCCACCGCATCCTTGCGCAGGAAACGTAGTGAGCGGCCTCGTCCTCTTGAGAGACCAATCAGAATTTCAGAACCGCAGGGACCGGCACCACAACCACACCCCCATTCTCGTTCGAAGCAACGAGGTCCTCCTAGTCCTCCGTCTTCTTTCGATGACGATGACGTACCTATCAGCCAAATTCTAGGACGAGGTGGTTCTGGTGCCGGTCCTTCTGAGGATCCTGTCCGTACGTCCGGTGCCGGTCCTTCTGAGGATCCTGTTCGTTCGGCCGATGTCGATCCTTCTGAGGAGGAGGAGGATGTCCGTCCCCCGGGTTGCTCAATGTTGTTGTCGTTCGACAACCACATTGCTTATGATATATGGAAGAATCCGGTATGTATATTATGTTTGTAAGTTTCCGTTTATATATATATATATGTTTGTAAGTTTCCGTTCATAATCGTTTTTTTATTATCTTGTACGACATACAGGAGAGCTCTCGTATTCTTAGGGCTGTGAGTCACGGGCGGAAGTGTGTTGCTTGGTCTCTTAACCATTTACCCGAGGACGTCCAGAACAAAATATTTCCTACCGATCTACAAAATTTGGCTAGATATGCCTACAAGACGCAGGACAGTGCTCTCATATCGGCCTTTGTGGAGAGATGGCATCCGGAGACCAACACATTTCATCTCCCAGCTGGGGAGATGACCATTACCCTGGATGACGTCTATCAGATACTGGAGTTGCCGGTGGAGGGCCGCGCCATGACAAATGAATCTTTATGTACTGAGAATGATCTCGAGTGGTATGATCGTATATTGATTTTGTAGAAGCGAACCTTGGGGTGGAGGCAACTACTGTCACGCCCCGCTCCCGCAGGAGCGATCGTCCTCGCTAAGGCGTGATGCCGCACGGGCCTAGGTTGCGTCCGTGCAAGGCTATGTCCAGAAACGGCCGATTTGAGCTAGGCTACAGAGTAGCACAGAGTGTCCCCATTTGCAGCGGAAAGTAAATGAACACAAATTTGAAGCGAATTCACTCTCTTTATTGATATTCAAGAAGTTTACAAGCGGCACTAGGCCGATATTACAAATCGCTCAAGCTCTCTTTCTTTGAAACATAAAAGGCGTGCCAAGTGGCTTACAACATGGAATGATTCATGGCGATGTTCCGATACATTATGTCCTGTATAGGGTGCTTCAGTTTCTTGTAACGTTCCAAGGCCCCAGAGTTGGCTCCGCGCCTTAGCACGTTCGATGGAAGCTCCGCACCCGCCGACGTCTCCTGCATCCTGCATGCAGACTGTGGGGTTATCAGTACATTGTTATGCACTGGTGGGGAGGCTAGCTCGCCCACAATGCTATCATTACCAAACACGTTCTATTTACTTTTTGTGCATCTCTATCATTCATTGTCTTTCTAATCTTGCCTTAGGATCAATTTCATGGCATATGTCATAACCTATTCGGTGTTGCCAAATTCAAGTGTCGCATGGAAATACATGCACGACTTACCCATACTTACCGTCCGGCCTTCCCTGTCCAAGTAAACCAAGTTAGTCAACAATTCATATGGAACAACATAATGTGATTCTTGGAAACATTCAATATCAAGGGCGTGTCCCTGCCTCAGTTACTAGCGCGTCGTAGGCGTATTCTCTAACTCATTGTACGACGTATTCATTATCATTTGGTGTGATACATTTCAAGCTTATTCAGAAGGTGCTTTGTTCAGATTAACTTAGACTAATTTGATTTCAATGCAAGGACTTGCACGTGGAAAGCCACCAGCAAAGCTCACTTAATCTATATGCACCGGTCGCTGGCATCACAAGCCAATTTGGACATATTCTCCTTTGGTAATTTCTCACCTATCACTGTGTGCGGCTGGTTCACATCTGATAGTCTTTTGAAATTATCCCGCACTTACGTCTCCTGGGTGGCCAAGCCCCCCCTCCCCTCCCCAGTTAGCCCGTAAGCCCCTTTTTGATTCCGCCTAGGCCGGCATATCCCCCATTTGATCATGCCGCGGAATCCCTTTTTCTTCACGGTCACGGCATCGCCACCCCTCGTCTGTGCCGTCTGTCCACGACCATTTCGTATTAACTTGTCTTTTTAACTTAACGGCTGTCTCTGAGCCGTAGGCTAACCCTTAGCCTTAATGCGTTATCGACCAGGTTGGCGTCCGTGCAGCGCGGGTAGCGAGCCCCGTTGCACGTGGCCGTCATACCTGTCGCTAACCATTTCCATCCTTCTTATCTTTTATTCATTCTTTCTTTCACTTGTTCATTCATTCGTTGATTCATTCATTCACTTATTCGTTTACTCTTTCATTCATACATTACGCACCTCCTTGTGCGGGAGTCGCCTTGGCGACCCATCGGTCCCATAGCCTTTTAATGTTGCTATACTCTACTCGGAACGACTATATTGATAGTCTTTCCATTTCATTGTTGTAACCCATTCATTGTTTCATTGTTGAACGCATAAGGGACTTGAACGCAAGCTTGTGCCTTAGCACGAGCGTGGAGCGCGGTGCGAGAGTTCTCGTATTTTCCATGTTCTTTTCCATATTCTATACAAGCATACAAGATGGGATTATTCCCTTAGCTAGGTGCGTTGGGTCATTTATTAGCATGCGCGGTGTTATCGCCTAGCGACTTCAGTGATAGTGTCCGTATTGTTATGTGTCTAGGCTAAGCAAAGACGGGTTCATCGGAGCCACCCACCTTAGCGATGTTTGCATCGGCCGAGCGATACTACGAGCGCGCCTTTGATAGTCTAAGTCTGGATTCATCTTTGACGAGCCATTGTAAGTCTTGCATCGATTCGCATCGATACTTCATCGGGTCGACGCAACTCTTCGAGTCGACGGCTCGTTTGAGTCGTTACACTTGCCGTTTGAATCGGCGTTCCGCTAGGGCGGAGCGGGTCATTACATAATACACCACTCAAAATAAGTCTCGTCCTCGAGACTTCCTGAGTGCAGGTCATCCTACTGTTCCTTAACTCGTGTCATCGTGTTTTATAGACGATTCTATCGAACGACTCTATCGTTCGATAGCATCGAACCATGCTCGGTACCTTTCCAAGTTCCGTGTCGCATACGTTTGGTTGATCTTTATTGGATAACTTTTCATTCATTTTAGAGTTGATGACACTTATTCAATTCAGGTGTTTCTTCGACTTGGTTGCTTTTTCGACGTATCATGGGACTGAAACGGTCGCACGAGGTGCGTTAAAATTTATCAAACTCGAGAGTCGTAGGCTGAGGCAAACTCACTCATTCGTTCATGCGCATCGCAACACCCACTTGCAGCTGCATTCGAGTCCATCATATCGCTGAGTTTGGATCGTGCACGTATTCAAGGCGTCCCCCGAATACGTACATTTCAACCAAGCTTAGCGACTAGCGAAGTCGGACAAGCTACTCGTGATAGTTTCGATTTGCCGATCGTTTTGCTAACTTCGATTTAAAACCGAACTCATGTGTGTATCACATATCGTTATCTCGGTCCTCGAGATTATTCGATTCGCTTCTCAAGCGCTCTTGTCAATAAAATCAATACGATTTCTTCTTAGCAGAGCCGACCAAGTCTAAGAAATTCCCATCCGATTCGAGACCAAATATTGCACTGTCATCGAGTACGTCTTCCAATCAATGATTCAATTCGTTATCCCAACTTTACTTGCGCGTCATTTATTCCTATCATTCCCTTCGTTTGGGGCCAATCTCATCGTCGCTCACGCACACTCCCTATTTCCCGTCCTACTCTAAGTCTTACTGCCCCAAGTCTATCGTCCGTCCGGACGATACTGTAAGGTCAATCGCACAAGTTCAATCACTCGGCATAGGGTCGTCCGCCTATCCGCTAGGTCATCCCTCAGGGTCATAGTTACAAGTCAAGTCCGTGGCTCATCGTGCAAGGTCGTTGCACGACGCTCGCCCCAAATCCTATGGTCAAACCATTTGTTCGTTTGTGCGGGAGTTTCTACCCAAGCTCGCGTCACTCAGATTTCTAAATATCGAGCATGATCACCTAATCCGCATCAAGACTTACGTTGCACATATTCAATTCCGTTCAATCACCAGTTCTAACCAATTCATGTATTCGATCACGAGGTCATCCAGCTCGACAATACATTGCGCCTCAATCTCACGCGAGTCCGATTATCCACGGCGGTTCATGAATCACCATGCAACGCTCCCGCGGAATAATCATTCTCATCGGGGCGTAACTCTTGTTTGAGTTTTAGACTAACCCATTCTCGATACGCGGATTGGACCTACTCAATCCTCAAGTTCAATTCTTCAAACACAAATTCCTTTTCGAGTCCACCTTCGCGTCAAACCACAAGTCGAAGCAATCAGATTGCCACGCCATCCAAGTTCAATCACTCCCGCTGTATGAATTACCATATCAGCGCTCACGCGGAGTGATCGTCATAATCCGGCACGACGCATGTGCGAGGCTGGAGTTGCACTCGCATAAGACAAGAACGTCAACGTTGTGGTTGTCAACGAAGCAAATCCAAGCATTCACATTTTCATCCAAGCCAAATCTATCTTTTCCTCGACACATTTTTAACATCCCAAGTATAGCATCCAACGGAACAATGACATTTGCACGACCGTCATTCGCCGAGTCAGAGTACCCCCGAGTTATCGCATATCGATCTTTGATACGCCTCAATACCAATGACGATATGCGTAACCTGACGATCTTCCTTTGCAACCGATTTCGTGTCGTGCGTTGATGTTGTTGTCCGAGTTGGATATTCCACAATTTTTTCGATATTCAAGATCAAGTTTGATCGCTATTCCTCAAGCTAGTTTCAAGATCGTTGTCCAAACTCAAGTCACAATTTATTTGAATCAATCCGAAATCGTACGCGCGATCCTCTAAGTTTCCTCGATCAAGACCATTCCTTTTTATTCATCGTTCCGAGTTGTTTTCTAACTTGCGTTGCCCATTCACAAGTTGTCCGAACGACATCTCGTTCGGGACACAGGAAGTCACGATCAACTAAGCGTGACGCGTACTAAGGCTTTGCGCGATTGCATCATTTTCTCCGACATACTCGTTCTATCCGTATATCCTTTAGTCTCGCTCGAATAACTTCTAAGACGTCCATACACCACTCAGGGTTCGAGCCACTCGACTAGTCGTCGACACTTATTCTTATTCTTCCTCGAAGCTATCACATACACCACTCGGGTTCAAGTCATTCTATAAATCCTCAATCACATTCGCATCACGCGCTAAGACATCCCTCAGATTCGTTCGGCGAATCTCTAACGTAATCGCTCACGTCGCCTCGACGTACTAAGTCGTTCGCACTAATCCTCAAAATCCAATAAATCTTCCGTGCACGCCTAAGCGTTAGTTTGATAGCGTTCCTATCGATATACACTCTAAGTGTATCTCCGTTCCCGACCGAGCGGTACTTGATATCGCTCGTAACTCGATTGCACCAGAAGTTGAGGTGCGCGACACGCGGACTAAGTTGTGCCGCATAACCATCCCGTGCGGGCTATATTCAAGTTTGCACGCTCACTTGCTAATGTCGACGTAGGACTATTTGGGCACGCACGCGACTTGCTAACTTAGCATGTGTTTTCTATCGAGTCATGTTTAACATCGTTCGGCAAAAAGGCCTTCGCCTATCGATCCCATTCAACCGAGTACTCGTACGAGCTTTTGAAAATATTAGACTTATTGTATGGAACATCCCGAGGCACAACGAGAGAGAGCGTACACTTCTTTTGTTTCAACGAGCTTTCAAAACTGAGAGAATCGAAATGAAGTCCAAGGACGTAAAGCCGTGCTCTGATACCAATCTGTCACGCCCCGCTCCCGCAGGAGCGATCGTCCTCTCTAAGGCGTGATGGCGCACGGGCCTAGGTTGCGCCCGTGCAAGGCTATGTCCAGAAACGGCCGATTTGAGCTAGGCTACAGAGTCGCACAGAGTGTCCCCATTTGCAGCGAAAAGTAAATGAACACAAATTTGAAGCGAATTCAATCTCTTTATTGATATGCAAGAAGTTTACAAGCGGCGGTAGGCCGATATTACAAATCGCCCAAGCTCTCTTTCTCTGAAACATAAAAGACGTGCCAAGTGGCTTACAACATGGAATGATTCATGGCGATGTTCCGATACATTATGTCCTGTATAGGGTGCTTCAGTTTCTTGCAACGTTCCAAGGCCCCAGAGTTGGCTCCGCGCCTTAGCACGTTCGATGGAAGCTCCGCACCCGCCGACGTCTCCTGCATCCTGCATGCAGACTGTGGAGTTATCAGTACATTGTTATGCACTGGTGGGGAGGCTAGCTCGCCCACAATGCTATCATTACCAAACACGTTCTATTTACTTTTTGTGCATCTCTATCATTCAATGTCTTTCTAATCTTGCCTTAGGATCAATTTCATGGCATATGTCATAACCTATCCCGTATTGCCAAATTCAAGTGTCGCATGGAAATACATGTACGACTTACCCATACTTACCGTCCGGCCTTCCCTGTCCAAGTAAACCAAGTTAGTCAACAATTCATATGGAACAACATAATGTGATTCTTGGAAACATTCAATATCAAGGGCGTGTCCCTGCCTCAGTTACTAGCGCGTCGTAGGCGTATTCTCTAACTCATTGTACGAAGTATTCATTATCATTTGGTGTGATACATTTCAAGCTTATTCAGAAGGTGCTTTGTTCAGATTAACTTAGACTAATTTGATTTCAATGCAAGGACTTGCACGTGGATAGCCACCAGCAAAGCCCACTTAATCTATATGCACCGATCGCTGGCATCACAAGCCAATTTGGACATATTCTTCTTTGGTAATTTCTCACCTATCACTGTGTGCGGTTGGTTCACATCTGATAGTCTTTTGAAATTAACCCGCACTTACGTCTCCTGGGTGGCCAAGCCCCCCCAGTTAGCCCGTAAGCCCCTTTTTGATTCCGCCTAGGCCGGCATATCCCCCCTTTGATCATGCCGCGGAATCCCTTTTTCTTCACGGTCACGGCATCGCCACCCCTCGCCCGTGCCGTCTGTCCACGACCATTTCGTATTAACTTGTCTTTTTAATTTAACGGTTGTCTCTGAACCGTAGGCTAACCCTTAGCCTTAATGCGTTATCGACCAGGTTGGCGTCCGTGTAGCGCGGGTAGCGAGCCCCGTTGCACGTGCCCGTCATACCTGTCGCTAACCATTTCCATCCCTCTTATCTTTTATTCATTCTTTCTTTCACTTGTTCATTCATTCGTTGACTCATTCATTCACTTATTCGTTTACTCTTTCATTCATACATTACGCAACTCCTTGTGCGGGAGTCGCCTTGGCGACCCATCGGTCTCATAGCCTTTCAATGTTGCTATACTCTACTCGGAACGACTATATTGATAGTCTTTCCATTTCATTGTTGTAACCCATTCATTGTTTTATTGTTGAACGCATAAGGGACTTGAACGCAAGCTTGTGCCTTAGCACGAGCCTGGAGCGCGGTGCGAGAGTTCTCGTATTTTCCATATTCTTTTCCATATTCTATACAAGCATACAAGATGGGATTATTTCCTTAGCTAGGTGCGTTGGGTCATTTATTAGCATGCGCGGTGTTATCGCCTAGCGACTTCAGTGATAGTGTCCGTATTGTTATGTGTCTAGGCTAAGCAAAGACGGGTTCATCGGAGCCACCCACCTTAGCGATGTTTGCATCGGCCGAGCGATACTCCGAGCACGCCTTTGATAGTCTAAGTCTGGATTCATCTTTGACGAGCCATTGTAAGTCTTGCATCGATTCGCATCGATACTTCATCGGGTCGACGCAACTCTTCGAGTCGACGGCTCGTTTGAGTCGTTACACTTGCCGTTTGAATCGGCGTTCCGCTAGGGCGGAGCGGGTCATTACAACTACCTTTACAACCCTGCCGGGCTTCAAGAAGTCGTACGGCATTCCTTTGTCATGGTTAGTGGAGAATTTCAAAGGCCCGTAGGATTGGGATGATAAAACTGTTGAGAGGGTGGCCCGGGCATACATGCTCTTCATACTTGGATCGGTTGCCATTCCAGACAAGTCGGGAACCTCTATACATGCTAGGTATCTCGCGAACCTATCTGTTATAGACGACGTAGGAGACATATCCTGGGGCAGCGGTATACTTGCTTACCTATACCGCGAGCTTGGTATAGCATCCCGTGTCGGAACCAAGACCATGGCGGGATGCCAGACTCTACTCCATGTAAGAAAATTTTTAACATTTTAAACTAATATACTAGCTAGATTTTGTTGTTAATTTACTGACTACTCATTTACAAATTGTATAGGCATGGATATACGAGCACTTCCCGATGCTCAGGAGGGGTGAGCTGAACCCACGCTATGAGGAGCACCATCCTAGAGTGTGTCAATGGAAGCCAACTCAGCTAGAAACTAAAAATCATGAAACGCTGGTTTCCATTCGCGATGCTCTGAAAAATTTGGTGCCAGAAGAGGTTAGTTGATAGCGCGTAGATAGCGTAGAATATTTATGGTATGTTTATTTGTTGACTATTTTCTTTTAACTTTTGTCCTACAGATAGTTTGGCACCCATACCGGGATCTCCGGCAACAAAATTGCCATCTGCAACCAGTATCTCTATTTCATGGTATGATCACATGCTATGATATTACAGAGCCTTACATGCCTGATAGAGTACTGCGTCAGTTTGGCCTCGTACAAACCGTGCCGCAGCACACATTAAGGTTATTGGAGCCTCCGTGTGGGACCCAACCTTTGAACTACAAGCCGCCCTATTTCGACTGGGTGACCGACTGCTACTCCGAGTGGCAACGACATTTGCTGAGGGAAGAACTTTGACAACCGGTGCAGGAGATGCACGACTGCAGCGACGACTACATGCCGTACTACTTGGCAGTCGGACATCCTAGGTTGTCGAACCCTAGAAATCCAGGGCCCGTTGTCGTTGCCGCTTTAGGACCTCTGCCTTCAAAAAATGTCCTGTATGCTTCATTGGTTAGGATGGTAAGTTTATAAATTATTGTTTGTAACTAATTTCAAAGTGAACTATCTTCATTGACGTTTTGTTATAATTGACAGGCTACTCGGGTGAAGGCTTTGGCGAAATCCATCCGATCGGGTTGCCAGAACGATGAATGTGTTAATATCGCGCACCAGTTGGAGCATATCGACGACACTGTCGATTTTCCTTTCATGCAAAATCGGGAGGCGCGTACGAAGGCTCGGCATGATCACTGATTTGATTTTGATGTTTAACTTGTATTTTGGAAATTGTAATGTTTAACTTGTTGGATATTGTGATGTTTAACTCTATTATTTTGGAAGTTGTCATGACTATGGAATTGAGAAAATTGTAATGTTTAACTTGTTGGATATTGTGATGTTTAAGATGTTTAACTGTCATGTACATTCATAACTGTGATATTGTGATGTTTAACTCTCTTTTAATTCTACATACATTTATATTGATTATGAAAACTCACACACAGTGAGTTTTTACTAGGACTGCCCGACCACTGGCAGTCCTAATGTGAGTGAGGATTGCCAGTGCTCTGGAAGTCCTGATGAAAACTCACTGTGTGTGAGTTCAAAGTCACACACAGTGAGTTTTCACTAGGACTGCCAGACCACTGGCAGTCCTAATGTGAGTGAGGACTGCCAGTGCTCTGGCAGTCCTGATAAAAACTCACTGTCTGTAAGTTTGAACTCACACACAGTGAGTTTTCACTAGGACTGCCAGACCACTGGCAGTCCTAATGTGAGTGAGGACTGCCAGTGCTCTGGCAGTCCTGATAAAAACTCACTGTCTGTGAGTTTCAACTCACACACAGTGAGTTTTCACTAGGACTGCCAGACCACTGGCAGTCCTAATGTGAGTGAGGACTGCCAGTGCTCTGGCAGTCCTGATGAAAACTCACTGTGTGTGAGTTCAAAGTCACACACAGTGAGTTTTCACTAGGACTGCCAGACCACTGGCAGTCCTAATGTGAGTGAGGACTGCCAGAGCACTGGCAGTCCTAATGTGAGTGAGGACTGCCAGTGCTCTGGCAGTCCTGATGAAAACTCACTGTGTGTGAGTTTGAACTCACACACAGTGAGTTTTCACTAGGACTGCCAGAGCACTGGCAGTCCTAATGTGAGTGAGGACTGCCAGTGCTCTGGCAGTCCTGATGAAAACTCACTGTGTGTGAGTTTGAACTCACACACAGTGAGTTTTCACACAAGCGCTTCACATATATTTGACACGAGTAGGATATTTTACACAAGTATGATATTTTACACAAGTAGGATATTTCAGTAGCAGACAGGAAAAAGTTAAAAACAAAAAACATATATTTGGCTTCACATTTCAAAATGATATACTTTAATGTTTACAAAATGGGTCATCCATATATAAAATGTTTACAAAATGTGAAAACTTCATTCAGTCGATTTCGACGTCGTAGTGGCCAACCGGTAAGTCTCTTGGCTCCTCCATCTGCAACAGTCTCCTACAATGATTGATTTGCTGATCAAAAGGCCCGGTCCAGGACTTCGCTTCTGCCGGTGCTAGTTTGTACCAAACTGTTGTAGGTGGAGGAATCGGAGAATGACCGATCATCCTTAGCATGACAAAGTGATCTTTGATTTGACCTATAGTACATAGATTAGTTTGTCTGTGCTCCGCCGGAGGAGCGCACATCGGGAAAAAAGTATTGCGAATCCCTGCCGAAAAAAGTACAACAGGGATCCGGTACCGATTAGCAAATAAATACAAGGCAGACGGGACGGACATATAGTGGTCTGGCCCGGTAACACTGTCAGTGCAAGGAATACTTGTCAACAAACTTGCAACTGTTTCTTCGCTTAGGATGCGGGAGTATAATGGAAGACGACTCTCTAATTCCTCGTACAGCTCATGCCTCACTTGCCTCCATCCGTCTTTGTCAGAATAACCGAGATGTATTGCAAGCACATGAAATCCGCAATGGCCATCCCCCGGGACATCAACAATAGGCCAGATGTAACTGCGAATCTCAGGATAAAAATTGTGGATATACAAACACATCGTTTGACTTTCCACAGTATCTTCGTTTGCAATATCTGTTTTCTCCTTTTTCCGGCGAATGACAAGCTTGCTCTTCCGTGCAGGCGGAGCTTGCTCTAAGCTTCGTTCAATATGCTCAAAGGATGATGGATCTCTCTTGGTTGACTCAAGCCTTCTCTTCTGTGAACTACTCATTCTTGTTTGAGGCCTGCCCTTAGGATTGGAAATAATGGACGGCTCGTGCATTCTTGTAGTCACCGGACATGCAAGTTCTTGTATTTTAACCTCAAGGCACTCCCGCTCTGCTCCTTCTGAGGCACACCACCGTGCGTGGAGAAGTTTCACTTGTGGCAAGGAGAAGAAATCACCGTGTGTCTTCACCACGGGCATTATAGACAACTGCCTCCAACGTTCATCGACAGCAAGAACTGGAATAGGAATGGACTGACGACGATATTCATTAATCTCATGGCCACAAGGGAGGCCGAGTGTATGTCGATGTACACACCCGCAAACCTGAGGATCAAAGCCGACAAACTTTGACCTATCAATCTCTTCAAATATGAAATCCAATGCCTTGTGAGAAATGACACGCATTAAAGAATCCAAGAGGACTTCCTTTCTATGCTCATGCTTGACAATATTTAAGCTCATCTCAAATGATGCCTTGATTTCGTTCACCGTCCGATCTATTGATATATGTATCGCTTGCCAAACCGAAACAAAGTTGCCTTGGGATGACTTTAAATGCCTCTTTACTACTGAGTGTGCTCCTTCGACACGGTTGGTAGTTGTCGTACCGTAATGCTTCACCACATTCGTCCATGCTAAGACGAATTGTTCTTTGTGCGGTTCAAGCCATGTCTCTTTGATGTAAGAAATGCAAGCCGGCTCCCTCCCCTCCCACTTCTCCTTGAATAAGTACCATGCGGCAGCGTAACTGTCTATCGTGCTGGCTCGCCATACACAATTCCAGTCATGGTTGAATTCGTCAAAAACTTGCATGTCAAGTTTACCATCCACTTTCTCGAACTTCAACTTACATTGGGATTGTATATTACGATTTACATGAAATGTGCATAGCAATGTATCCGCTTGAGGAAACACAATCCGAATAGCATTCATTAGAGCATACTCTCTGTCGGAAACAAAAACCGAGGGCTCTCTCTGACCGGTGTAAAGGGTTTTCAGTTTCTCCAACGCCCATGTGTAGTCTTCAACTTTCTCACTCTTCATGAAGCAAAAAGCAACTGGAAATGTTTTCCATGTAGAGGTGAAGCCGACAACATGAAAGAGAGGCATCTTGAACTTATTGGTCTTGTACGTGCAATCAAGAACTAACACGTCGGCGAAAGACCGAGCCAAATGTGTGCAATCGGGATGAGCCCAAAAGAGTGAAATGACTTCATTGCTCTGGGGATGTCTTCTATGGTGCTCAACATAATGATTATCTCCAAGCAACTTCATCACTTCTTGCATCGCCATTCTCGATTTCGACCGAATGGCGTTAGAAGAAGATAGGGCGTTGTATATTGACTTCATTGTAGACTTGTTCTTCTCATCTTCATGTCGTATGACGGAATATATTTGTCTCGGTGCAACTCCGGAATTGGACAAGTCTTCCACTATCTTCTTCTCCGTAATGTTCAACCGTCCGACATACGGATGACCCAATAGTGTTTCGGCAATCTCGTGGTTGTGGATTCCATTCATGACTTGGACTGTCCACTTCGCTTCTTCATCCTTTCTAATATAGATTTTGAACGGACAACCACATTTTCTCGTTCCAACATTTCTCTTTGAAACTTTACTTTCGAAAACTTGTTCTTTCTTATGGCTTCTAAACACACTACCTCGTTCACATGAAACCACAGTGGTTTGTTGTCCCGGACGGTTTCGGGCCAATCTTGATATCACAAGAACTATGTTGTTTGCCCGTCCCACTTCTCGGCACCAATTTAGCGCACCTTCGTATGATTCAAAACACATATCGGTCATGAATAAATGGCCTACATCGACGCCAATTGGAGCAGCTACCTCGATACCGGAAGATGATAAGTCCTACAATATAACTTAAAGTTAATATAAAAAAATAACACAACACAAAAAATGTCCTGCCAAAATGAAGGACTGCAGAAGACAAAACAGTCCTTTCAATAATCAGGACTGCCAATGCACTGGCAGTCCTGTCAACGATCAGGACTGCCACATCTCTGGCAGTCCTGATTATTGAAAGGACTGCCACAGTTTGGGCAGTCCTATATGTAGAGGTGGACTGTCCGCGTATTGGCAGTCCTGTACCTAACAGCCCCGAATTACACCCGACGTGAATGTTACAATTGTCTTACCAAGAGTGCATCCGAAGCAAGAATGTGTTCTTCGGACATATCGGGACGAGAGTCTGCTACATTCGATGACCCGGGTTCTTCCATGTTCATTTTTTCTAAATTAAACACATATAAATCATTATTTACATGTAAAATTATTGTGAGAGTCTACAAATATATTAATTAGATGACATACCCATTAACGGATGAATTCGATGACACTGTAACGAAAATTTGAAACCTAAATCTTCACAATGTCTTGGTTGGGAGACAATTTGGGTTAGGGTTTAGAAAACTATGACCTAGAAATTCTTCTTAGGGTTGGAGAAAAGAGTGGAGGAGAAGGAAAGAGTAGAGAGAGAGAAGGGAAATAAAATTAGGTTGGTATTTATATGAAAACTTGGGCTAGCCCCAAGCAAAAAATTTTGATGGCAAACTTGTAATTTTTTCCAAAAATTTTGGGATAGCCCCAAGTAAATCTTGTGGTGCCCATAGAAATACCCATTTTTTCCCCAATGTTTGGAAAGGTCATGGAAATTGAGGGGGAAAGTTGAATCCTTGGAGCGAGGAAGTAAGTATTTGGTACCTTTGGTGGGCGGAGGGAACCACTTTTTCTCATATTTTACTTTCTTTTGAGAACCATTTTTCTCCCAAAGGGACCTAGCGACTTGGGAGCGCAAAGTGACGTTTTGATGCCGTACTTTGCATCCATACGGTTACTTTGCGGGGTCGCGGAGCTGCAAGTACTCTTTGAAGGCAGATGATCTCCTATATAGGTGTTGTTGCAGTACTCTTTGAATGGAGAATTTTCTTCTTCTAAACATTCTTCTGAAGAACAACATCAACCACCGAGTGGTTCGAGATCAAATTAAAGGTGACATCTTCGAGCGTTTCAAAAGTTATATCGAACTTGATGGTTCGCGGAAATGGATCCACATAAATGGTCCAATCTCGCTTTGAACAACACACCTCGGCAAGAAATTCTTTCATAAGTTCCCTTGGTTTTTTATAGCTTTGAATATCTTAGCAAAATGCTGCCCTCTCCAATTCTAGTTTGTTCGAAGGTTTAGGTGTTACCTGTTAATGAAACTTCAATCACATGAATGGATAGGGTTGATTTTGTTCTATGTATCCATGCAACTTCTTGTTAATAATGAAGAACAAGGGATACTTTTCTTAATTTTCGAAGACGAGTACCAAAATAGATGTCGTGTGTCGTTTCCATGCAGTTTTGCCCTGCCCATGTCATATCGTATCCTTGTTCGTGGTAGATTAACAGTAACTGGTTGCATAGGTCAAGTACAAGTTACTAGTACCACACAAGTTTAAGCATGAACAGAAAAAACAGCAATGACATGTACCAATAAACATCTCTTAGCATTGGCAAGATTAGGGATATGGATTGTAAGTGAGCATTATTCTGTTTTGGAACGAGAACCGAACTCATATTTTGACACAGCTAGTTTTGCCGAACTCATATTTTGAACCTTTTTGACTGGAGTTGTACAAATGCTGCATAGGAAATTATAGTAGCATTAAGCTATGCAATTTCGAAAGCTTTGAATTACCACAATAACGTAATTTGCACACATCAACCATTATTTGGAACAAGCACAAAGTAGCTTTCCACGAAGGAGTAAAAGAGGTTTTTGATTTAAAAAAAAAGTCATCTCAGAATTGGAAGAGACTGCAAACACAATGTTGAGATATGCTCACTAAACCCAGTGTTGAGATCTGCTCACCTGCAAGAAAACAAACAGAGATTTTAACATTCTTGGTCACGAAATCTCATTAACAGTTCCATCAATTATATCTTATCCATACTTCCAACATCAAATCACAGTTAAAATAGTATGAAACACCAGAATAGAAAGACGAAGTAATAAGTTGATAAATAAAATAAGCAATATAATTACACGAACAAGACAAATGTGAGGTGGAACCTAACAAATGTGTTCTGTAATCTTGCCAAGATGCATATATGTATGCATAAACAGCTAACATTAGGAAGTCCAAGAACCGAGGGACCCCCGATGAAACTTGGCTAGTGCAGCCCACTGGAAGTCCCATGGATCCTTTGGCATATGGCTTGGATTCGGTTGTTTGTACGGGAGAAGTTGGGATTAAAAGTACAAGGAGAATGATGGCGGAGTATGTTGTTTGTTTGGGAGAAGTTGGGATTAAAGTACAAGGAGAGTGATGGAATCCAGTAGAAATGAAGTTGGGACCTGACAGGGCTATTGGACAGGATCTAGAAAAAACAGAAGCCATTCCATAGTTTCTGTGTTCCCACTACCAAACTTGAGGGAAATTTGGTGAATTTTTTCCAAAGTTCCTCTTAGGGGCTTGTTTGGTCCTTAGAACCTAGCCGGAACCCACAGGAACTAAGGTGGGGTTCCTTACGTTTTTTAATTTGTTGTCAAGAACACAAAGAACCATGAAAGAATCCAAACTAACCCACAGGAACTAAGGTGGGGTTCCTTACGTATTTTTTAATTTGTTGTCAAGAACCCAAATAACCATGAGACAAGAATCCAAACTTTAAGGATCATGGTCTCCTGCCATGTCATCAGAAATAATCCTCAAGTTCTCTTTTGTCTAGAACTCACGGGAACTAGGACAGAAATAAAGGACGATACCAATTTCATTGCAAGTTTATACTTTGGTGGGTTCCAAATAATGCCACATCAACTCTTTATTATCACAAATCTAGGATCCAAACAGTAGAACCTAAGAACTTTGGAAATGAATTACAAAGAAAATTTTGCAAGCTTCCAAAGTTCTCCAAACTGGAAAACACCAAACACCCCTTGGTTTCAGCTATCAAACGTCCAATATCAAGAGGTTGTTTGGTGTTTTGGAGTTGGGAGACTTGAAAACTTTGCGAACTTGCAAAACTTTGTGCTGGGACATATGTGTAGTTCCTTTTTTCTTCTCAAAGTTCTCTAGATCCAGTGTTTGGTTCTTGAATTCTTCTCGTGATCAAAGTGCTAAGCAAGCTGAGAATTCAAGAACCAAACACCCATGGGCTTCACCATGCCAACGTTCTTATCTTAGAATAAAGGTTACCTACTCTACGCCCAAGTTCTCTCAAACAAACACTACAATCTAAAGAACTTGGCAAAACCTAATTGAACTCCTAGTGGGTCCCACTGGCCGAGTTCCATGGGTTTCCTTGGGTTCTTGTACTTCCTACAACCAAACAGCCATTAGGCTCCCTTTATCCTGTGTGATAAGCTTACTTAAAGGTACATCATGTTTCAGAAAACATCCATCTCAAGACAAATCAAACCCCTCATTAAATCCAGACACCCATGAGCTTCGTCATGCCAACGTATAACAAAGGCAACCTTCTAACATCATAAATTGTTCCTTGAAAACCAAATATTTTGTCCTAACGTTACAGTTTACTGTTGCATACCCACTCCATTTTCTAGGGATTTCCATTGTATTGTAAACACCTCATCCAGTCTCTATCTATTTCTTTTGGAGAATAACTCCAGCCATTATGGTTTGGTCCAAGGTTCGAAGTATCGGTATCGGAATCGGACCATTCCTACGAGTATCGGGATCAGCACTATCGGAGGTTTCGGATCGGAGTATCGGATTTTTTGGTATCGAAAAGCAAATAATTATTAATCAATTATTACATTTTAGAAAATATAATTTATACATTTAGGCATAATTTTAATATTTTCAGTGTTGTTTCTTAGTAGTTTTGAAATTGAATGAAATAGTAGTCACCCGTACCGATTGATTTACATACGATAAACAACTTTTCTTCTTTTACATGCTTTTATAACCTTTCTATGCTTTTACACGCTCGTTGATTGGTCTTTTTTGTTCAATTTCCGAATTGACCCGAAAAGAGACCCCCAATGTCGGTATCGGTCAGTATCGGATATCGGTCGGTATTGGATCGGAACATACCAAACCGTATCGGTATCGGCCGTATCGAATCGGCATCGGCCGATACTATGAACTATGACTTTGGTCCAATAGAAGTGAGAGAAAGGGACAGGAAAAGAAAATGAAACAGGAACTTGCAGAAGCGAGATCACATTTCTACATAATCTCACTTCAGTTTCCTTTAGCCCACTACCTTTGCGATCAAAGTATCAAACACAGCTCATGGTCCCAACAGAATTGCAAGTACCTTGAAGGCAACAAAACTGGCCTATGCATTCAGTTATAACCTGCAGGGAGTCAGGCAGGCTCTTTCTTCATTGAAGCTACTACTCCGAATGCCCAAAAATGATTAATCGGTTAAAAGATTGGGTCTGGCTATTGCCACAGCCATTTTGGCTGTTGGCACAGCCAAATTAATGAAACAAGACTTACAATACCCAAGACTTCCTTCAACAATTTTAAGAACCTCAATAAATACCTATTAAAGACTTATGTTTATTAAATTTTACAAAGTTTAATTACAAGGTTGGGGCTGTCAATTACATTTCCTTTTTTCCCTTCTTTAAGAGTCGGACCCGTAAACATATGTATATCTTCCTCCATAAATGAATTTTTTTAATATCTTATGATTTGTTGTAATAAGATGCTATCTATAATACTTTTCATGCAATCCTGTCTTGTTTTATTTTTTTACTTCCTCCGCTTCACTCCTATTTGTCCCTCTAATTTTTCTCCCATCTTTTCTAGGATTCCTTATTACCTTTTGTTTTGCTTCTAACCATGCTTATTGGATGATTAGTTAAATATAGATAACATTTTTACATAATGCTCAATGTAGTTGTAGAATTTTTATATTAAAAAATTCTGATATACACACATTTCTAAGATATTGAAATAAAAGATGGAAAAAATTTATATAACGATCAATTTGCTAATATGAGATTATATATTGTGGTTGTTAAAAAAATTCAATTAGTATTATTTGTGTCAATCTAAAAGACTTTTCTATATAAACTCGGCTAAACAGAATATTTCTATTAATCAGATGTTGTGATTCACAAACGAATAGGGTATCCTCAAGGCTCAAGTAAATGTATATGAACATACTATCCTATCTTTGCTTATGGTGTCAAACATGTTTGGTCTAGTCAATTCGCAATGTAGCAAAGATCTACCAGTTTAAGATGGAAAGAATAATACACACTTGTCAAATTCATCAAACTTTACATCGCTTAACAATCCAAAAGCAGATCTTTATGATTAAGTTGTCTCAGACTCTCAAGTAATGCTTACTATGATTTTTTGTAATTTAGAGTTAAACAAAACTTTCTTTCTTTCAAGAAACTGTGTGCTTGTTACTAGAAAATTTGTGCATCTATAACATCATGTTCAAATGTACTGAAAAAATTTATTTCAAACAAACGACTATAACAAATGGATAGAAGTTATCTCGAAAAACAAAGCAATAGAAGGTGCTGTATCTATAACATTATGTGAATTTTAATGTCAATTCACAATGAACAGAGGGGTATCTACAACATGATGTGCTTGTTAACTATCAATTTCATACTTCAAGCCTACTCCAATACACTATACTTTTTAATGTTCTCTTATACTCTTTTGTAGGATTCGATGCTGTGATCATCCCTTATCCCACTACTTGATGGCCTTAGCAACAGTGGTCCTCCTTTGTCCAATCTTCAGGATGGATTATATTAGTAGTTTCATCTTCCTCTTCATTTTTGGCTTCAAACAAATACTTAATCAAATGTAACTTGGATTATTTACCTGTGAGACATGTTATTGTGGAGGTTTATACTTTATTATTTTGGGCATTACTTGTCATATGGAATGAATATGCTCTTTTGTATTCTTCATTATCTTCTTTCTTTTATCTTTCATGGTTTGTTAAATTATTTTTAACTTCAAGAGGAAATAATAAATAATAGTCGAGGATTTTTCCTGAAAAAAAGGTCAAGGAATTGAGAAATATTTACAAGAGGGTTTTACGACATAGAAAATTGACTATAAACAAGAAATGAATACTAATTACAGGTTTGGTGGCAAACAGAAAAAATAAATAACAGCCTGAACATCAACAGCATTCAATAACTAAACCAAAATAAATAACAGCCGAAGAGTAACAAATTTAGATCACTAAAACCAAAAAAAAAAACCATAACATTAACAGCATTAAATAACTAAACCTTTGAGTGTCTAAAAGGCTATTAAAGGTATTAGAAGCCCATTACACTAGTCAACCATAAGTTGAATTACTTCCATGTCAATTTGTCTCCCTTCTTTTGGCAATTCAATCAGCCAATGACTAATCAACTCAATCAACCCATTTAGCAAGATACGGTGTAGCTAGTGTACTAGGAACAATAATAATTCAGTAACTTTTCAACCAGTGTCCTTCAATGATCAATCATTAGTTGTCAAGATCCTAATGTTTATGTAAACTAAATTTACTATTTATATTTGATTAGAAACCAACAAATTAACCATACAGTTAGGGATTTATATGACATGCCAATTCTTTCATTTTTCAACTGGCTTATTAGCTGAAGAGTGGATAATTCCTATAGGATCCACGATCTTCCACTTAAATCTGATTTACTCGATCACAACATAGCAACTGTTGTCAAGGAAAATGTAGTTTCTCATTGTCTTTTAACTTTGTCATCTTTCAAGTTATGCTAAGTTGCTAAGAGTCCTTATTATGCACCCTAAATGCCACCTTGGTAAATTACGCACTGATAATACCAACTTGACCAACTGTCATGTTTCTTTGAATTTACCTCCAACAGAAACCAATAAAAACTTGTCTCTTTTAATTGCATTGGCATCAATTAATTCCAGTTACTAACTCATTCCAAGTTCAATTGATCGACAATATGATCCTACAAATTCGAAACCCTAGATCCCCAAGATTTCAAATTTCCAAATTCCAAAAACAAATTCATGCAAAAAAAAGACCATTAAGATTTCTAATAAAATTCCAATTTGTCAAGTCAGCTCCTATTAATTGGAGTATCAATTTATCCATAAAAAAATAACTCACCACTTCACTACCAACATACAATATGATTGTGATCATCATCATCCAAGTCCATGACTCCATCAATACACAATATAAATAAAATATTGCAAAAACTGAGTGAAAGAATGTCGCTCAACATAGTAGGAACAAAACTAAATCAATACCTCTTCATCCGGCATCTCCCATACACTCAAAAAATTCCTAAAACTTATGATAAGAAAATTAAAAAAAAAACTATCATCTTTCAATTACCTTCAAGATCAAAATAACCATGTCAAACAACCGCTTAAAAACATGATTAATTTAATTTGATCTAGATAGTTAAAAGGAACTCCTATAATTTCTAGATTCAAGAGTTAACTACAATCTACTACTCAATGTTGTAGATTTCGCTAGGCGGAATCGGTGCGCCGAGTGCCCGCCTAGCGCCTAGGGCGCCTAGGCGCCGCCTAGGCGGCCAATTTTTTTTTTTTTACTTTTTGTTCATGAGTATATATATAAATAATATGTATGTTACTTATAGACATAAAAGTTATTGGGCTTTTATGGCTAGTGTAGCTATGTTTAAACCTTACATAAGGTTATGGGTTCAAATCCTATGTGTGTTGTTTCAAAATTTTTTTTTTTACTTAGAAAAAAAAAAAACACACACACTTATAAATGGGGAGGAGAGGAGAGAGAGTGCAGTCCACAGACTCCTCTCCTCCTCCCCTCCGCTCCCCTCCCCTCTTCCCTCTCTCCTCCCCTCCGCTCCTCTCTCTCCTCCCCTCTCCGCTCCCCCCTCTCCTCCTCCCCTCCGCTCCCCTCTTCCCTCCTCCTCCCCTACTACTACAGCAGCAGCAGCAACAACAACAACAGCAGCAACAGCAGACGGCGACGACGACGGCGGGCGGCGGCGATGGCGGCAGGTTAGTATTTAATTTTGTCATATGATTTTTTTTTTTTTTTGATTTTTTTTTCAAAATTTCAAAAAAAATTAACCCTAACCCTAACCCTAGGGCCGACTAGGGCCGACTAGGACCGCTTAGGTCCGACTAGGGCCGCCTAGGCCCGCCCAGCGCCTAGGCCGGCCGCCTAGGGCCTTTTCGGTGCGGCCGGCGGCCGCCTAGCGCCTAGGCGCCGCCTAGGCGGCCGCCTAGGCCGATTTTTAGAACACTGCTACTACTACTCCACTTCTTTCTTCAGTCCTACGAGAATCAAATCATTCCAAACCCTAAAAATATCTCATCCAAGAGTCATTTCATCTACAATTACAATCCCAAATTGATGCGCAAAAACTCTAGTTTATTGATTGTCAGTTTTATTAATTGGTGATGGCATTGGGAAGAGGATCATCGATGCTTGGGATATTGGTAAGTTTGTTCTCTAAGTTCCGAGGACGAAACTTTTTTTAGTGGGGTATTATGTAATGTCCCGCTCCTAGCGTTCTTCCGTCCTACCAGAATCAAATCACTCAAAACCCTAAAATTATCTTGTCCCGAAGTGATTCCATCTACAATTACAATCCCAAATTGAAGCGCAAAAACTCTAATTTAATTAAAAATCCGATCTTCCAGCTCAAATCCTCTTGATCGGACCACCATTTCACTGCCAATCACATAATATAAGGAAAATCTCAAGAATCGTACAGAAAGCCCTAAATTTCCCGACTCACCTAGATCGCGCAGACCACCACTGTCACTCCTCCGCCTCCTCCTTCTTCGGCCCTGCAAAACAAAAACAAAAATCAAGCGCCGGTCATAAACAGCTCCGATCAGACAACGATTTTAGGGTTAGGGTTAGGGTTTCGTAAAAAAAAATTGGATAGTACCATGGAGCTGGTGGGGGCGGTGGTCCTTGCCCCAGCCGACGCCGCGGGTGGCCTCCATGTACTCCTGGACGAGGTGGCGGCACTTCTGGTGGTGGTTGACCCCCTCGACGCGGTAGCACCAGCGGAGCCTCTCCCGGATGATCTTGGCCGTCTCGATCTGGATCCACTTCTCCCGGACCAGGTGCTCGCGGTAGTCCAGCATCGCCACGGGGTCGCCGTAGGGGTTCGCGTGGTCGAAGTCCGGCGGGGACTCGTCGAACTCCACGCTCTTCTTCCTCACCATGGCGGCTGCTGCTGCTCCTCTCTCTCTCTCTCTCTCTCTCTGCAAAGTATGGCTGCTGCTGAGAAATTAGATTATGAGAAAGAGTTGGTGATGGTGGTCAAATATAATTTTGCAGATGGGTTGGGCTTGGTTTTTTTTTCTTGGGCCTCTCCAAATTTGGTTGGATTCAAAATTCCAATCTAGGAGTAGTTTCTCTTTTTTTTTTTTGCAATGGGTTATGTTAACATGTGCACATCTTAACACATCGATAAATATACATTTACGTAGATACTTGCAACATTATATTAAATAAAAGGTTTAATTGTACTTTGATACCCTCAACTATTTCTGTTTTTCAACTTGATACCCTAAATTTTTTTTATAACAAGTTGATACCGGAAAAAAAAAATTGACGAAAATACCCTTGGTCAAACTTGAAAATTACCCCCCCTCCCCACCCCCCACCACCCTACCCCCCTCCCGCTTCCGGCCGTCTCCCCCCCCCCCCCCCTCTCGCTTTCGTCCCCCCTCCCGCTTCCGGCCACCCGCCCTCGCCTCTCCCCCTAGGGCACGGTAGCGTGGTAGGAGGGGAGGTGGGGGGGGGGCTGGGGGAGAGACGGCCGGAAGCGGGAGGGGGGGAGACGGCCGGAAGCGGGAGGGGGGTGGCCGGAAGCAGGAGAGGGGGTGGCCACAGGGGGGGCGGGGCGAGAGGGAGGGGGCTGGGGCTGTGCGGGAGGAGGGGGTGGCCGGAGTGGGGCCGGGGGGGAGGGGAGAAGGGGAGAGGGAAGGGATAAGAGCATTTTCGGAATTTTTAAAATTTATGTATGAAGTTGAAAAAAATAATAGTTGATGTATTAAGTTGTTGAGTAAAATAGTTTAGGGTATGAAGTTGAAAAACCGAAATAGTTGAGGGTATCAAAGTGCAATTTAGCCTAAATAAAATCGAACTCGAGTGGCTCTTGTGGTTATCGAGGAGAGGTATAAGACCCCGACTGGATGGCGGAAGATCAGTAGATCGAACCACGGGAGCGTATTATTCCTTTTATCTATTTGTGGGAGTTGGGAGCAATGGGCCCAATAGGCATGCGAGTTGAAGGATTTTGAAAAAAAAAATTATAATGATTCCTACGTACTCTGAAGCAGATACTCTGATTCCTACGTACTCTGAAGCAGATTGGAGCTAGTTTGAATTGTTGTTATATTTGATCTCGTTCCTGCGTACTTTTCGAAATGTCCATTTGTCTTCGAAATGAATGTCTATGTTTGGAAAAAAAAAGTCAATAAAATGTAAATAGTTTAGTTTGGGCTTATTTTTTAACCAAATTTAGTATTGAATAGAACCTAGTTGTAATCTAAATTAGCCCTTAGGTGATGTTTGTTTTGTGGTATGAATATGTTCGAAGTTTAGAGTGTGAGTAGTCTGAATCTGAAAAATCTATTTGTTTTCATCTGAATGAAACATCTAGATATAAGTTGTTGTTTTTTTGCATATTTTACTTCTGAACACTAAATAAATATTATTTATGTTGGCCCATTCCATGGTCACACCCGATTTCGATAATCAACATGCACTTAAGTCAATACACAAAATATACAAACTGTTGCTAATCATTTCAGGATATATGAAATCAATTTCAACGGACGTTGTACTGCATCAACGAAGCATCAACATCATCAAATCTGAAGATGACTCATTTTATATTTTATTCTGTATTTTACATTTTATTGAGTCTAGGATTTATTTTGTAAAATCAGTTTTGGTAATACTGGCTTAGGGTTATATCAGTCCACATTCTAAAAAGCCTACCCATTATCACTCATATATCATTTTACAAAATATTCCAAAATATCTTTGAAAACAATTTCTGATAAAATATTTCGAAAATCTCCTGACATAACTCATAACCGAGTTCGGCCCGAGTTCGGACCGAACTCTGTCCGAGTTCGGACCGAACTCTGTCCGAGTTCGGACCGAACTCTGTCCGAGTTCGGTCAGTTTGTATTCAAACTTCTGTTGCCTCCAAATCTGCGAGCAACGTCTCTTTGCAAGATATCTGCATCCGAACTCTGCCCGAACTCTGTCCGAGTTCGGTTCCAGAAAACACCTATAAATAGAGAACTTTTCATTTCAAATCATTCATTCACTCTTCATCTTCTCTTCTCTACTATTCGAGTGTTTTCAAACGATCCAGATTTTCAAATCATACATATACACCTCTTAGCCAAAAGCCAGTAATATCAGAGTTGATTTAGAGTCTTTTGGTATTCCAAGAGTTGTAAAGAGGTCGTTCCAAGTTCAGCAACTTTTCTTGTTGTGGAGCTGGTCGTGCGCTCGTCACCAAGCACGGTGTTGTGAAGTCGGTCGTGCACTTGTCACCAAGCACGGTGTTGTAAGAGACTGCAAGCTCTCAGTTAAAGCTTGTGCCATAGTGGATTAACATCGAGCAAGAGTACTCGAGACTGGATTAGTCCTCTCAGAGGGATACCAGTATATATCGTTGTGTCGCTGAGTTTGAATTCTCTATCTCTTGCTGCATTATATTTACTGTCTCTTATTTCACTGCCATAATTTAAAGTTTTAATTGGTGATTATTTTTTGCTGCACACACACACTCTATTCACCCCCCCTCTAGAGGTGCTTAACGGTCCTACAATTGGTATCAGCAGGTTATATTCTAATATAACATACCTCAGAGAGTATATATATGGCAGCCGTGAAATCAATATTCAACGGTGAAGGGCAATCCACAAATAGACCTCCCCTATTTGATGGAACAAATTATACCTATTGGAAAACACGAATGACTTTCTTTCTAAAGTCTCTTGACTTTGATCTTTGGTCTATAGTCATTGATGGTTATCAGAAACCAGCACCCACAGTGGTTGAAGGCCAGCTTGTAGACAAGCCTCATGACAAATACACTGAAGCTGAAAAAGCTAAGGCTAGTCTAGATGCTCGTGCCATCAACGCACTATTCTGTACAATTGACAAAACGGAGTTCAACAGAGTTTCAACCTGTAAGACGTCTCACGAAATTTGGAAACTTCTTGAGGTAACTCATGAAGGTACTTCCCAAGTGAAGGAATCCAAAATTAGTAGACTGACACAGGAATATGAATCTTTTAAGATGAAACCCGGTGAGTCAATTACACAGATGTTTACTTGTTTTCTTGATATAACTAATCCTTTGTAATCTCTTGGTAAGGATTACAGCAATCATGAGAAGATCAGAAAAGTGCTGCGGGCTCTAACAAAGAACTGGAATCCAAAAGCCACAACAATTATTGAAGGAAACGATCTCATCACTATTTCCTTGAAAACACTGATGGGCAAGCTCATGACCCATGAACTTGATTTGCAAGAGTTTGAGGAAGCAACACCAAAGGAAAAATCTATTGCCTTCAAAGCTCAAGCAAAAAAATCAACATGCAATGACTCCGATGAAGAATCATCAAGTGGTAATGAACAAGCCCTACTTGTGAAGAACTTCAGGAAATACCTAAAGTTTATAAGCAGAAAGAAGAAAGATATCCAAGAAAGCAATGAAGATGAAACCATATGCTTTGGATGCAAGAAGTCAGGGCACATGAAGAAGGACTGTCCAACCACCAAGAAAAGCAGTCCATATGACAGATCAAGATCAAGCAGAAAAGCAACAACCGGTCGAAAGTATGCCAACACAAGTATCTGGCATGAAAGTGATGCCAGTGATACAGAAGAAGAGGATAGACCCTGCGGCAATGCAAATGTCTATCTTATGGCATTTGATAAGGTATCGTCAAACCCTCTATGATGATTTTACTTTCGATGAATTAGAAAATGCCTTTAGCGAATTACTTGAAGAACACAAAATGTGCTTGACAAGTATAAGCAATCTCGAAAAGAGATTAAGGCATACACAACCGAGTTAGCTAGACGTCCAATTTTATTGAAGATATAAAAGAGACATCTACTACCGGTAACATGGAAGAGATAGCCAAACTCAAGGTAGACTATCATGAGGCTATCCTCAATATTGAAAAGAAAGAAAGAGATTATGTCAATATGTAAAAGCTGTATGACACAGAAAAGAAGGTGCACTTAGTAACAGAACATAGACTCTTAGTTATGACTGCTAAATATGAAGAGTCTATTGCGATTTCTAAAAAGTTAGAAATCAAGTTAGGCAAACAGGCAATACCTGTGACAGCCTAATTTTAGTCCTAATTCTAAGCATACACCTAAGAGGACTAAAAACAAGAAAGCACAGAAGAAACACGAATATCATCATGCTTTCACTTATAGGTTCTCCAAACCAAACAAGCATGTAAACACAGTTTCAACCACATCTGGTTCTAAACTGACTTGCACTTATTGTGGTACGCACGGACACATATCACAGTATTGTTTTACAAGAAAGCTTGTTGACAATCACACTTTAATCTGGAGACCTAAAGCTAATCAGAATGGACCCTTCAGAAAATGGGTACCAAAGGATTCATCTACTTGTCTTGTAGGTGGACCCTCAACCCTCTCATGCTAGAAGCAAATGGATCCTCAATAGCGGATGTTCGCGACACATGACTGGTGATGCATCTTTGTTCGCTACGCTATCGATGAAGAAAGAAGGATATGTCTCCTTCGGAAATAATTTGAGAGGTAATATAATTGGTAATGGTACTGTAGGTATTTCTCCCTATCCGGTAATAAAGGATTTGTCTAGTAACAAAATTGAAATATAACCTATTAAGCATAAGTCATTTGGCAGATAATGGTTATGGTATCAATTTTGCGAAAGATAAATGTACCATATAGATATATCATTTGGTGATCCCATATATAGGGATTAGAGAAGACAATATTTATTTTCTTTTTAGAGAATACTAATAATGCAGGTAGGTGCCTAGTAGCCAATCAAGATGAAAGCTGGCTATGGCACATGAGACTAGGACATGCAAACATGGATACTACTCACGACTAAGTACAAAGAAGTTGGTAAGGGACTCCCTGAGATTCCATTCAAGAGATATGGTATGTGCTGACTGTGAAAAGAACAAAGCACATAGGTCTACTTTTAAATCCATCAACGCTGTAAGTACTTCTAGACCTTTGCAGTTAATTCACATGGATTTATTTGGTCCTAGTAGAGTCGCTAGTCTTGGCGGTAAGCTCTACGCTTTTGTTATTGTTGATATTTCTCTCGTTTTACTTGGGTTTATTTCTTATCAAACAAAATGATGTAATTTTTGAATTTTAGATATTTTGCAAAAAGGTACAAAACGAAAAAGGCTTCATGATTACTCGTATCCGAAGTGATCATGTGGCGAATTCGAAAATTCTGATTTCAAAAAGTTTTGTAATGATAGTGGATATTACCACGAATTTTCTTGTCCTAGAACTCCCCAACAGAATGGTGTTGTGGAGCGGAAGAATCGTACTCTAAGCGAAATGGCTAGAGTCATGCTGAATCAGTATAATCTTCCTAAATATTTTTGGGCATAAGCTGTTAGTACAGCCTGTCATGTTTTGAATAGGGTATTAATTCGACCAATCTCGAAGAAAACACCATATGAGCTTTGGTTTGGAAGGATTCCAAACATTTCTTACTTTAAAGTTTTTGGATGTCGCTATTTTATCCTGAACACCAAGGATAACTTGGGAAAGTTCGACTCCAAAGCAGATGACGGAATATTTCTCGGATATGCTGCTAAGAGTAAGGGATATAGAATTTTCAATAAAAGATCTATGATTGTTGAAGAAACTATTAATGTTACTTTTGATGAGTTAAATAGTCACAGATCTAGCGACAGTGATGATGAAGATACACATGCAAGGACTGAGAAGAGTTCTGTGAAGGATCTGACCCAAAATACAAGGACTGAGAAGAGTTTTATAAAAGATCTGACCCAAAAGTTTGAATTATTAAAATTCTCGCCAGATCATCCAGAACACTCATCATAGGTGATGTATCTAAAGGTGTAAGTACACGTTCATCTCTTAAAGATTCTAAATAGCAGCAAATGTAGCATTCATTTCTCAAATAGAACCTAAGAATGTAGATGATGCTTTTACTGATGAGTTTTGGATTTCTGCCATGCAAGAGGAACTAAATCATTTGAGAGAAACCAAGTTTGGGAACTCGTTCCTAAACCCATTGGTCAATCGATAATTGGTACCAAATGGGTGTTCCGAAATAAACTCAGTGAAGATGGACAAGTTCTACGCAACAAAGCACGTCTAGTGGCACAAGGTTATAATCAAGAAGAAGGAATTGATTATGATGAGACTTGCTCCTGTTGCTAGATAGAAGCCATCTGCATGTTTTGTGCATTTGTATGCTTTAATGATTTTAAATTATTTCAAATGGACGTAAAAGCGCATTTTTAAATGGATTTTTAAAAGAGGAAGTTTTTGTGAAACAACCCCCTGGTTTTGAAGATTTTCAAAAACCTGATCACGTCTTCAAGCTTAAGAAAGCCCTTTATGGACTCAAACAAGCACCTCGTGCTTGGTATGAACGCCTAAGTGCCTTCTTACTTGATAATATTTTTCAAAAGGAAAGGTTGATACTACTTTGTTTATAAAATCCTTGAATGATGATATCCTCCTTGTACAAATTTATGTAGATGACATAATATTCGGTTCTACTAACAAAAACTCTGTCAAGATTTTGCTAAGTGTATGCAGAGTGAATTTGAGATGAGTATGATGGGAGAGCTAAACTTCTTCCTAGGACTTCAAATCAAACAGCACTCAAAAGGAACATTCATCAACCAGCTAAGTACACGAAGGACATACTGAAAAAGTACGACTTCGAGAATGTAAAGCCAATCGGGACTCCTATGGCTACATCTACAAAGCTTGATGCTGATGAAAGTGGCAAACCTGTCGATCAGCGTAAGTATCGAGGTATGATTGGTAGTTTATTATATTTAACTGCTAGTCGTCCTGATATTATGTTTAGTGTTTGCATTTGTGCACGTTATCAGGCAAATCCTAAGGAATCACATCTTAGTGCCGTTAAGCGTATCTTCCGATACCTTAAAGGAACTTCTACAGTCGGCTTATGGTATCCTAAAACCAAATCCTTTGACCTGATAGGTTACTCGGATGCGGATTTTGCAGGATGCAAAGTGGACCGTAAAAGTACCAGCGGCACATGTCATTTCCTAGGAAAGGCCTTAGTCTCTTGGTTTAGCAAGAAACAAAATTCAGTAGCATTATCACAACTGAGGCTGAGTATATCGCCGCAACGTTGTTGTGCTCAGATTTTGTGGATGAAGCAAACCTTAGAGGACTATAATCTGTACTACACTAAAGTTCCTATTTATTGTGACAACACTAGCACTATTAATCTGACTAAGAACCCTATCTGTCATTCACGCACACACAAGTAGATAAGACATCATTTTCTTTGATCATCAACAACACGGGATATCTGCTTAGAATTTATTGACACAGATCATCAACTAGCAGACATATTCACAAACCATTGGCTGAAGACCGTTTTAACATAATGAGACGTGAGCTCGGTATACTTGAATTTTCAGATTCATAATGTAATATGGTAATTAAAATTAATTTTATGACTTGCAACTTTGAAATTTATTAACGGAAATTATTTTTGGGTACAAACCTAAAAAGGGTATGTCTGTCACCACGACTACGGTCGAAGCGAAGCGGTACTTAAGAGTTCCCCGGTGAACCTCCGTTAGCTGGGACAACCCCTACAGTTAACCCATAAATAGAGTACGTTATTAAATACTAGAGTCAAAAGTCATAAAGTTACTTTTAACCAACCAGAACTGCATTTATTGTCTCGGGAATACAAGTGACCGAACTCGGGCCGAACTCTGACCGAGTTCGGACCGAGTTCGGTCGGCGCTGTATTAATTTCCAGAACCGAACAGCCGGCCCTAAACTCTATAAATTCAACTCTTTCAACCATCTTTTCCACACTCCAACTCGTGGAAACATCTCCTTCCTCCCTAAAATTTCTTCCTCCTCCATCCTAGCAAGGAATCTAAGAGATCTGGTGGGCGTTTGAACATTCTCATCTTCCTCCTTTCTTAAAAAGGTATTCCTTTTTCTCTTCTACTTTCTCCATGGCTCCTAAACGTCATAGATCATCTTCCCAAGGTGCCTCCTCCTCTTCTGATTATACACCAGCTAGTCTATTCAGTCCAGCACGACCAATGATGCAGAAGACTATGATTCTACTTTGTTTCCGGACAAAGAGTTTTCTGATCTTTGGTTCGATTCCTTTTTGGTCATAAATTTGCTATGGAGCTTTTGTTAATTTTACCATATTTTCTGAATATGCTCCTACTTTTGACACTTAGGCTACCGAGATTTTTTCGAGGTAGCAGAAAATATTTTTGACAATGCTGTCCGAATGTTTTACTGCAACTTGCAAGTAAAACCTAACGAAACTTCTATTCTTGCGTTGCTGGGCAAGAATTGAATTCAGTGCTACCGATATCAGTGAATTTTTCCATGTTCCTGATCTTGGTGAAGCTTTGGTTGACATTACCCATGTCCAATTCCCTGCTGATGTTACCCTTGCCTCTTTCAGGGAACTTATTTGTCATCCAAACCCTGTTCTCGTAGGGTTTATGCAAAGAATTTAACCAATCTTTTTATGAACTTCATCGCATGATTTTCTCTGTACTCCTTCCAAAGAAAGGATCCACAGATGAAGTGACCTTCTTGGAACTCTCTGCTTTATACCACATTCATTTTGGTATTCCATTCTCTATCCCAAAGACCATGATGTCCTGGATGCTGAACTGCAGAAATACAGGAAGGAATCTGGTATATCCTATGCACTTGGCGTCTATCTTTCGCCGTTTTGAGATTGATCTTCAAACTTGTGCATTCTCCTCCACTCCTATCGAGCTTACCAGATCTCGCGATTTCCTGCTCCACCTCTGCCTCCTGGAGCTCAGCCTGCTCCAGCTGCTGACGCTGAGGTTCCTGATGCTGCTCCTGCTCTAGCCCCTGCCCCGGATTTGATCCGGCTTTCTATCAGCGCTTTGATGATTTTGTTGCTATATCTGCACAACGTCATCAAGTTATCTTGATTCGGAGTTCCGACGCATCTCTCAGGCTCAGGTGCTGAGGAATGGGATTGCTGACCTCCACTACAGCCTAGCCCATGATCCAGTCCATCCGATCACCATCCTGCCTCACCCAGGCTTTCCGGGTCCTCGGTTCACAGATGAGGCTTCCTTCCAGCACTTCGACCCCACTGCAGCCTACTTTCCTCCAGAGGCTCCTGGTGCTGACGACCCCACTATGTGACGTGGGTTCAGCTTTTGGATAGTGGATACTTGTTAGATGATGATCTTTATGCTTTGATGTAGTTTTTCTTTTTATGTCTAAACTCATTAGTTAGACATTTTCTGATGATTGTACTCAGCACTTTTTAGTATGACATTTTCAGTACTTTATTTCCAGCATTTTCTTTCCATAGTAGTTGTTTTATGGTGTGATCATGTCTCTTTTGCTTCACTTTGTCTTTTGTTTTCTATTGTTGGCTTCACACTTACGGGGGAGCCAAGTCATTTTACTATTTGACAAAGGGGGAAAAGAGTACACATACCAAAAAGCATACAAATCCAAAAACAAAATCAACCATCTTTTTTATTCAGGTACTTGTATTTTGTTCTATTTTATAAAGATATATTTTGGTATAGACTCAAGTTTGTCAATTATCAAAATGGGGAGATTGTTGGCCCATTCCATGGTCACACCCGATTTCGATAATCAACATGCACTGTTAATACACAAAATATACAAACTGCTGCTAATCATTTCAGGATATATGAAATCAATTTCAACGGACGTTGTACTGCATCAACGAAGCATCAACATCATCAAATCTGAAGATGACTCATTTTATATTTTATTCTGTATTTTACATTTTATTGAGTCTAGGATTTATTTTGTAAAATCAGTTTTGGTAATACTGGCTTAGGGTTATATCAGTCCACATTCTAAAAAGCCTACCCATTACCACTCATATATCATTTTACAAAATATTCCAAAATATCTTTGAAAACAATTTCTGATAAAATATTTCGAAAATCTCCTGACAGAACTCATAACCGAGTTCGGACCGAACTCTGTCCGAGTTCGGTCAGTTTGTATTCAAACTTCTGTTGCCTCCAAATCTGCGAGCAATCTCTTTGCGAGATATCTGCATCCGAACTCTGCCCGAACTCTGTCCGAGTTCGGTTCCAGAAAACACCTATAAATAGAGAAGAACTTTTCATTTCAAATCATTCATTCACTCTTCATCTTCTCTTCTCTACTATTCGAGTGTTTTCAAACGATCCAAGATTTTTAAATCATACCTATACACCTCTTAGGGTGTGTTTGATTGGGGTTTTTTTCCATGGAAAATATTTCCATGACAATTTTCCACCAAATGTAGTGTTTGGTACCTTATATTTTCTATGGAATTGTTTTCCAAAAATTTCTCATTTTCTATATTTTCTATAGGAACAGTGGAAAATAAAAAACCGGCCCACCCGATGGAATATAATTCCGTAGAATTATTTTCCAAAACCAGGTCTCCAGAGTCTCCACACCCGAACTCTCTCTCACGAAGGAATTGGGGATCGGTCTCTCTCTCCGCGCGATCGAGCAGCTCTCCTCTTTCCAAAACCAGGTACTCCTCTCCCTTCTCTCTCCTCCGTCTCTCGAGCATCTCTCCTCCGTCTCTCGAGCATCTCTCCTCTTTCGAGCATCTCTCTCACACACGCGATTTGGAGATCGACACAGTAATTTGTGTCGCTGTGTCGAGATCTCGCGACAGACAGTCTGGATCTGCCTCCGCTCGCCTTCAAAGTCGATGACGACGTAGGGGCTCGACGTGTTGCTGGATCGATTTGGTAATTTGTGTCGCTGTGTCGATCCTCTCTCGATTTGGGGATTGTGTCGTTGTGTCGAGTTGTTGGTGAAGGTGAGTCTGGATTTGTTGTTGTTGGTTGGTGCTTTCTTCAAGGGACCCTTCCTTATGGGAAGATCCACTCGAGCTCAAGCCGGATAGATTTCTGAGCATGAGCAATGGTATAGACTTCAATGTCTAAAACTGATATTGGGTTATTTAATTTTATGGTATAGTATAATATTAAAAATCTATGTTTAGGTCTCTATATTTATTGGTTGATTTTGTCTTGTCTTGAGAATTATCAGAATGGCGAGAGTACCGAGGCAAATGCAACTTGTCGCTGTATTTTGGACGATGATGATACAAGCAGTGGCGATATATAGTACTATGATGCACCATCATTTTACCCGACGTCTCACAAGGCACCCTTATCGTAATTTTAGAGCTGAGAGAGAGGTAGCATTGAATCGAATGTTCGGCTTGAGTGACAGGGTATGCCATGAGATGCTTCGAATGAAAATTGGTGCATTCCAACGGTTATGTGGTCGCTTACGTGGTTATGGTTTAGCCGATAGCCGGTTCGTGCGAGTTGAAGAACAAGTGGCAATGTTTTTAAGCACAGTTGGCCACGACCATCGTAGCAGGATGGGAGCTTACACCTTTTTCAGGTCTAGCCATACTGTGAGCCATTGTTTTCATAGGGTGCTAAATGCATGTCTTGCACTCTATAGGGACGTCGTCATCAACGCCACTGCCCAGAACTCCCCCTACGATAAGGGTGACGAAGGTTGGTACCATTACTTTCAGGTTCAATGTTTATTTACTATTAGAAAGTTATTTTTTTATTTTTTAGTTAAAATTAATAGAAAATAGTTTTTGTTTTATAGGATGCTGTGGGTGCCATCGACGGTACTCACATTGCTGCAAACGTGCCTGTGCATGAACACCCTAGGTATCGGAATAGAAAACAAATAATATCTCAAAACGTTTTAGTGGCATGCACATTTGATATGAAGTTTACCTATATGCTTGCTGGCTGGGAGGGGTCTGCGCATGATGGTCGTTTGTTGAGGAGTGCAGTTCTACGGCAAGGACATAGACTAACGGTTCCAATTGGTATGCTTTACATCTCGTGATTGTTCATAAATTTAACAACTTAAATATTAACATCTAGATGCATTAATAGTTATCTCTAATAATAGGTAAATACTATCTTGCCGATGCGGGGTTCCCCTTGGTTCCAGGCTTCGTCACACCGTATCGGAGTACGCGTTATCATCGTAGAGATATCGTGGGACTTCTTCCTCAAATAGCAGAGAGTTGTTTAACTTTCGCCACTCATCTCTCCGTAATGTTGTTGAGAGGACGATTGGCTTGTTGAAGAAAAGATTTGCTTATCTTAGACACCAACCGTTCCACGATATTGACACGCAATCGAAGATAGTTCTTGCATGTTGTGCCTTGCACAACTTTTTACGGGTTGATGACAATGATGATCTCTGTGATGAATATACAGAAGGTGATAATTCTGAAAGTGAAGGTGAAGATGAAGTTAACCCTCCACATGTCGATGTACCCGAAGGTGCCTCGACAATACCCACATCACTGTCACACCTGAAGCTGCTGGACCAACAAGAGAGCTATGATCGCTAATGATATGTGGGCTGATTATAATCCCAATACTTATGTGCCAGTTGAATGAAATTTTTGTACTTGTTTGAGACATGTTTTATTTGATGTTGCAAGATCTGAATATGAGAAGCTAACATTCTAGATCTATATAACATATAGATTGTTCTGATACTATCTTGAGTATCAGAATTTACTCTTTTGCATTAGTTTAATTGGTCTGTTCTAGTTTAATTGGTCTGTTCTGTGATTAATTGCTTGTACCATGTAAACATTTGTACAACAGCATTCTCCACATATTTTTATTTGTGATTAATTGGTTAGATAGAGCATTCTCCACATATTTTTCCAAGTCCAACAGCATGTAAACATTTGTACAGGTTACACTTGAGTATCGACAGGAAGCTAAAACTAGAACAACTTATTTATGAGAACTTGGATATTTCTGCAGTGTTTCCAATATCAATCAGTTACACCTGAAGTTAGTTACAATATGCTCACTAATAACATATTTGCCACTCTGATACTCTTATCTGACTGACTCTTCTCTGTATTGAATCTGGATAACTGGAGAATGGCCAAACACTGGAAAAGCATCACTGGTCTTCTGAACCAGTCTTCTTTGGATAATTCCACTGCACTAACAATTGCAGCTCTTCCTTTCTTCTGAACCAGTCTTCTTTGGATAATTCAGTCAGGTTCTGTAAGATGATCTCTTCCCTATAGCTAGGAGTTTCTCCCTACACCACAATTCTACTGTCCACCTTCTTCTTGAGTACTGGGTGTATTGTGCAGAGGTTTATATTCCATAAAGCTATTATGTTATCCATAAAGCTATTAACATGTTTAGTATCAGAAGTTTATATTCCATAAAGCTATTATGTTATCCATCATCACATTTACTGAGGTTTGACATTGTGCCCTCACTTTTAATCTTGACATTGTGCCCTCACTTTTAATTGTGCAGAGGTTTATATTTTTCAGGACTGATATGCACATCTGCTAGAATTTTGCTTTGCTTCAGCTTAAAATATCTGCAGATTATTCCCTTTTTTTTATTTGCACTGATCTGGCATCTTCGTATTCATGGATTTTCATCTTCAAATGGCAGTATCAGTAATCCATGTCATCAGACAGGAAGGGCCAATCATCCATCAGTATTATCTGTCTTATGAATTTTATCTGTCGAGTTATGAATATTTATGCTTGTTAGTGCATGAATATTGTTTATGTTTCCATTGTTCTAACAGTTAATATGACAAGCCAACAAGTTGGACCCCAAGTCAAGAACAATGTGAGGAAGCAAGTTAGATGGACTGAAAATATGGATCAAGTACTAATTAATGGTCTTCTTGAGATAGTGCTTGCCGGACCAAAGCGAACCGAAAAGGGGTTCAAGTCCGAGGAGTTTACAAAGGTTAAAACGCTATAGTTTTCTTACTTTGAATAATATTTAAAATGTGAATGTCGAATGTATCATTGATGTATTTGATGCTCTACTACAGGTTATAGAGAAAGTGAGGGAAGCATGTCATATTTCTGTTTCTGTTGACAACGTGAGGGTAGATTGAAGACGTTAAAAAAGGATTGTGATGATATTACAGAGTTGTTCAAAACTAGCGGCTTTGGATTGGACTCCAGTGGACGAGTTTCAGCCGATCCCATCAATTGGGAGACTTATATTAAGGTAAGACTTAGAATCAGTCCATTATATTTGAGTATCAGTCTTGTTAATCTAATGGAACAGATAAGTGGATCTCTTGAACAGCATGTGAGGACTTGTTCCTTTTTGTAGCTGTTGTTGTCCGCAGAACAATATTTGCTCCCCTTTTCCTCTATGCTCCAATGGGGTGGTGGCCATGTTCCATCTCACCTGCCTTTGAATTCCTCACCAAAATTTTCACCTCCATGCCACCACTAGCTGATTATTGATGAAAAGCCCTTAGGACCAAGATTTTGGGTTTGGTGTCACGACCCGCGCCCTAGAGTTAGGGCACGAGAATGTAACAACGCCCAGCCTACGCCGCAGTGTCGCGGTAGAACGCTGTCCTAGGTCTCAATGCATCTAACAGTATAAGACTAAACAGTTTATACTTCCCGAATGGGGGTGATATAGCAGATACCATCTCAATCACATCTAAGGTAGAGCATGATAAAGATAGATAAAACATAAATTCAAAATAAATACAGGTGATAGAAGTCTAAGTGTCTAAGATACATGAACCCGAATACATCTCAAAACTCAAATACAGTAATCCACAAAGTAATACAGCTCCAGACAAAATGAAATAACTATCTAAACAACCCCTACTGTGTCTCCTCTAGGCTAGCAGGCAATCCCAGGCCATCTGTAAAATTTATCAACAGGTCCAGTCAGGACTGGAGCGAGCACAATACATCTCAACAGTTCATAGCAGTTAGAAAATATAATCATGCAGTAAAGTAAGATACATGTACTGAAAGAAATGTTGTATGTAAACAGAGAGAGAGAGCTGTAATAGAAATATCTACTATAAGTAAAGAGCTACCAGTGACTAGTGATTTAGAGCACAAAGTCGACATGTGAACGGCTTGATTGTACATGGCTATACTAAAGAGGCGTACATGGCTATTCTACTTTGGAATTGTTCACATGGCTATTTATACTCCCCCGTACCCCCAATCAATACACAAGGATCCAACTTATGTTATTATATGATGCTATGTAACAGCCCCCGAAGGGTGGTAGACCCCGAAGGTGATAAGACCCCGAAGGTGATAGACCCCGAAGGTAATAGACCCCGAAGGTGATACATAGTAGTCCCATAAATGGGATAAGGATTCTAGGAAGACTCTACGATCATAAGAGTATATGTCGTAAGTGATCAAAGAACCAATGAAGCATATGATACGCCATGTAAGTAAAACGCACAGAACAAGTAGTACCCGATGCTCCCTAAGGATAACATCTCAAGAAGGGATCCATATAGTACCAATCCGTGTGACCAACGTGACAGTACAAGTAAAGTAATCTACTGCAGGAAATAATTCTAAGCAGGATATGAAATGATCAGAGAATGTACTCGCCTCGATAACCTGAACAGCTGATAAGTATAGGGGGGTCCCACTGAAGCCACAGAGTCCTATTTAAAGCAACACAGGTTACAAGGTGTTCAAGTTGTAAAATGAATCTCTATAATCAATCTACATTATTCTAGGTTCTTCTAAGTCAAAACAACTCTAGGTCGACTCCGGTCAATAATCTAGTCAAACTAGGTCAAGTGTTGACTTACAGTTGACTTTTGGTCAACTGGTCAACTCTGGTCAAACAGGGTCAATTCTAGTCTAATATAAAGTGTACTTCGTTATTTGTACGTCGAAACTTTCGACACGCAAATCGAGATAAGAAGATTATCGGTAAGGTTGCTAATCTTATTATAGTGATCCACGTGTCCAACTTGTCAATTTCAGCGATGTGAGATCACTGGAATTGGCTGATCTCAGTTTCATTGTACTAATCCCGAAATACGAACATTATATGAATTAATTATTAATTAATTATAAAAAGGTTAAATTTAGAGAAATTATCACAAACATTGTCGGACGATGAAATGAACATCGCCAACATGTCCAGAATGGTCAAATTAGCTAGGATAGCCTACCCAACGGTCCAATTTGGATACAAGGGCAAAAAGGAAATTTCGGGTCAAAACGGTGTCCGTGTCGGAGCCGTTTTGCACCGAAAAATGTGCAAGAAAACAAGTCTACAAAATATAACAAATTATATGTCCACGAAACCAGAATGTTGATACGAACCCAACGGTATCTCCAGAATTGGATTCCGTTGACCCGATCTCAATTTGGCCCGTTGACCAGAACTTAGAATTCCGATTTGCATGGAAATGCGTGCCGGAGCCAAAGTTCTCAAAACTCAGCAAACTACCTGTCAACGAGTCCAGAATGATGATACGAACTCAACAGTATCTCCGGAATTGGATTCCGATGAGCCGATCTCAAAATGACCCGTTGACCCGGATATTGGTATCCGACTTGCACCGAAATGCGTGTCGGACCCAATGTCCACCAAAACCTAGCAAATTATATGTCAACGAGTCCAGAATGACGATACGAACTCAACGGTATATCCGAAATTGGATTCCGATGAGCCGACATCAAAAAGTCCCGTTGACCCAGAAAGTGGGACCCACTTTGCACCGAAAAACGTGTCAGGGCCCACGTTCTCCAAATCTAACAAATTTTATTTGAAAACATGCCAGAACGATGCCACAAGTCTACTGGTGGTGTCAGAAATGAAATCTGGAGTCCCGTGTTCAAAATAGAATTTTACAAGTTAGAAATTACGAATTCGGACGGCCAACTTTGGCGTCGAATTCAACCAATCAAACAAGCTCACAATGAAACGAAACTGGAGGGGTAGCAAGAGGGTTATACCAGCTTCGCACGAGAACTGGTAGCACGCCAGACGGAGCTGCGGTGGAGGAGATACAAGCTGACAAAGTTGGCCCCGCGAAACTGTCCAAATTTAATACAATTTAAACGGTCAACTTTGTGGCCGGTTTTCATGTATCAAACGATAAAATTAACGGACAAAAATTGACAGGGATGAAGGTGGATATACCAAGATTGCGACGGAGCAAAGAAATCGCCGATCCAACGGTCGGATCTCCGGAAAAATGTGTGTGAAGTCGCTGCGACGGAGAGCCAAAACGAACTCGATCCCGCGCACGTCACGACGGGACGTCGTTCAAAATGCACGAATCGCCTCGACGGCGCATCCCGGAGGACGGTGGCCGTCAGGGGGCTGCACGTCAGAGCTCGCCGGAGGAGGGGCTGCCCACGGAGGGGGCCGTCGGGGCCACGGCGGCGCGGGCGGCGGCCAGCGCTCGCACGCGCGCGTTGGTGGTGCGCTGCTGTGGTCGGAGCTCGCGCGGCGCTGTGCCTGACCGGCGAGGGCGAGGGCGGCGGAGCCCCGGCCAGGCTCGGGCTAGGATGGTGGTGGCGATTGTGGCTCGGGTTGACGAAGTTGTGGCCGGGAGCTCGCGGTTTTGATGGACGTGAGGAGGAAGGAGGAGGAAATGGAGGATGAGGGTGGTGGCGCGTCGGTGGCCGACGGCCAGGGTGGCCGAGCCACGGCGAGGGGGTCAGGAAAGGTGAGGTGATACTGGCCATGGTGGTCGGGTTTGAGAGGAGTTGTGTGGTTGGCTCGGGTTGGTGGTGGGGATGGTTTAGTGAAGGAGAAGGAGGAGAGAGAGCTCGAGGGAGGAGCTGGTGGTGGCGCACGGCCTGCCTGGCCAGGGTGGCCGGCGGCGAGGCCACGCCGGAGTGGGGGTCCGGCCATGTTGGAGGTGGTGGTGCATGGCTTGCTGTTGGTGTTTTGTTTGGTATGGTTGTGTAGGAAAATAGAAAGGAGAGAGAGAGATGATAATGTGAAAGGGAGAGAGAGAAAAAGTGTATTCTCTCCTAGAATTTAGGGCCGGCTAGAGTGTGTTGGCTGTAGGAAAAATTTACATGTAGGGATTGGATGGGTAGGATTTAATTAGGAGAATCAAAGGCTATGATGGAAAATAGAGAAAATAGGTAATTCCGATAGGATTTAATTCAAGGAAAATTCCAAAAATATGAAATAGGCAAACATGATATTTAATATTATTTTTGGACGAGGAAAGCGAGGGTGTCATGATGGAGGGCAACATGGAGCTGGACTGGACTCGGTGGAGCCGGATTGGGTCAAAATCAGACATTGTGCAAAAATCGAATTAAAATTAGGCGTTGATGATCATGAGTGAATAAGTAGCACATGGAGATTCCAATAAATGGGACACAAGTGGCGGACGGGTAGTAGGCTCAAAGTGGGCCTTGTCCATAGTTGGGGCGGACATGTTTTGGTCGACAGGGGACCCACAAATCAAGTTGAAAAATGAATGTGACGCCGTGGAGTGAAATAAAATCGGATCACGTGTCGGAAAAGTTGTGCGAATCAAATGGAGCACAAAATAACGTGTCTGAGTAGGACACGAAGGTCATGGGTGACGAGCGTCTCGAGTAGATCATCAATGAGGAGTTGGTTTCAAGAAACTGACTGGTCTGGTGCTCCCAAATTAAAAGTCACGGTAACGTGCTGAAAATGATCAAGGAAAAGAGTGGGAAAATAAATAATAATCAAATGGTCTAAATCGACCCGAAGTTCAGCGAAGCAAAAAGAGCACAAGGGAACAAGTTTGGATGGGACACTATATACCATCATGAAGGTAATCCTGTCCACTCCAAAACCCATGAAGAAGATTTCCAGAGTTGAACATCCCTGACACTCCAAATATCAATGGCACGGGAAAGCACACTTAAGGAAAAATACAGAATAAATTATTTATCAAAACCAATCAATCAGAAAATAAAATAAAATAAAATAAAAAAAATTAGCCCAAAATTCAGGGTGCTCACATCCTACCCACCTTATAAAAATTTCGTCCTCGAAATTAAAATGTCCCTACTCCCTCTAGGTCAAACCCCCACAATCAAAGTCCCAGAACTTAAACAAATCATACCATCAAAAAAGAACAGCATACAGGGTTATGGCATATGGTGGTAGTTAAGTCTCATCTAGGTATACTAGTCATGCTAACAAAAATGGTATAGGGTATCAAAACACACAAGCAATCTAGGATGCTAAACGAAAAAGTTACAGAAATAACAAATCATCAAAACTGTAAGGCGGTCTACCATCCTATATGAAAACCGGTACTCATCAAAATGACTAAAGAAAGGTAACTACCAATCATCTAAAAGGGGTACCATCCCAAGAAAATCAAAATCACCAGTTTAATTAACGAAAGTCGATTACATTGAAATCCAATCACAATTATAATATAGAGAGCATTAGAGAGAAAAAGCTAACATTATGTGTATGGGGACATGTTCATATGGTTAGATAGTAGGCGTGTGTGTACGTGAACATACATGAAAGTGTATATGAGAAATTGGATTTTCAAAACAACGGCTATCAAGTTACACTAATCATGGCATATTGGTTAAACAATCCACAATACGCAACACGCAACTTATTTAATCATAACATGCATAGCTAACCAATATATATAAAAGGTAGAGACTTAGTTATGTATTTATATATATTATAACATATATGCATAAACTCTATATATATCCTTATAGATATATAATCATAACATAGAGGGAAGGGTTAGGTTAAATGATAGTATATACTATGTTAGAGTGTGTGTGTGTCCTTGTACAGGGTTATAGCTTAGTATGAAAGGTTAAACCAGGTTTTAGTTCAACATTTACATAAAGATATCTGAAAATAAGCTAATATTTAAACCAGTGCAATATTAACATAGTACAATTTCAGAATCTAGGGCTTGAACATCACAACCAACTTAATGCTCCTAACACAACCTAACATGATGGAAATAAAACCTTAACATACTACCAATACATTTATCTACGCATACAGTTCGATATTACATGTTAAATCTGAATTTTAACTAAACGTGGAAATCAATGTAAAAATGTTAACATGTATTCAGTTTTCAGGATTTTGGAGAAATTCAACATCAACCAACTCAATGTTTATCACAAACTAACATGTAAGAATATGAAACCTAACATTATATCCCTACATACAACAATGTACACAGCTTTAAATATTATATTAAAGAAAATAAAACAACAATTTAAACTAAACATTGGGAATTCAGTATTAAGGGTTAATATGCACACAGTCTTAAATTTGACAAATTTAAACACAAATTTTCAACCAAAATTCTTTTGAATTGAAACCCTACGTATAACATACATGTGCAGTGATATAAACCTAAATAATAACATGAAATTTATGTTTAAATTACGAATTTAAACATGGAAAAGCAGAGGACCAGAAATATCGGTTATGAAAATTTGGACATCAACAACATATCAATATGTATCTAGATATGTGGAAAAATCAAGTGTAGCATGCATACGTGTTAGGCAAAGTGTCTGTTATTATATATTCATATACATATTCTCATGTCCCAATAAAAAATTAATTCTACGCTAAGACTAACATTTAGATTCCTACCAAGATTGCAAGCAGGTGATTGACAAAATCAAGACAGTTTTATTATTATCTAATACAAGAAAAATAGCAAGAAAGAATAACGATAAAATCTGTTTTGCTTATCTGTTTAAAGAAGGAACCATTTTGAAATCCAGAGTTAAAATATCAAATCCAAGATAAAGTTTAGCAAAATCATCGATTCATTGTATTATGAAAAACTCATAGCAAGAAATTACACAAGGTTTATAAAACCAACTAAACTTACTCCTGAGTTAAATAATAGGAAACTAGACAAAACAAAAAATAATAATTCCTTTTTTTTTGAATGACTGAACAAAAGTAGAGAAAACATGTTCAAAATATTTAAGGTGCAATCCGATAATCATATGCGTCTATCCAAAATTATGGTACTCTAAATCCTCGTCATACTAGTAAGCAAGGCTACGATAATCACAGAGCCCTTGACTTATGCACATATCTCTAGAATCATGGTATTTAACATTTTTGCGGTGCCGCTAGCTTGGCTGCGAAAACCTTAAATTCCCACACCCGAGAAATATATCCAGAGTCAGACTATATGTCCTCACCATGCTGGCTAATGTGACTATAGAAGACTAGATTCCATAACATAGATGACCTAGCCCATATAATTTCATCTTGCCAAAAATTAAATTAATCAATAATGAATACTCAAAAATCAAATCAAATTTATTAACGAACATCAAAATTCAAAAATGAACAAAATCCATCAAATACAAACTCGAATGCAACAGCTATCATCAAAATTCAAAATTCGACAATCATCCATCAAAATTAATAAATACAAACTCAAATTCAACAATAATCCATTAAAATCAAATTTAACAACAAAAAGTAAAATGAATCAAATCAAGGGAAAAAGAGAGTTTTTAAATCGAAGTTAAATAAGATTCTCCAGGGTCGTCCCAGGAATCTCTCAAGGGTTCCTAACTGTGATTGAGTATCTTCAAAAATATATCCTATTCCTAGTGCAGGCTGTAGTGGTACTCAAGTTCGAATACCACTACACTTTTAGTCTCGACCTGCATGGGCCACCACTAAAAACGTGTCACGACCCGCGCCCTAGAGTTAGGGCACGAGAACGTAACAACGCCCAGCCTATGCCGCAGTATCGGCGGTAGAACGCTGTCCTAGGTCTCAATGCATCTAACAGTATAAGACTAAACAGTTTATACTCCCCGAATGGGGGTGACATAGCAGATACCATCTCAATCACATCTAAGGTAGAGCATGATAAAGATAAATAAAACATGAAATCTAAAATAAATACAGGAGATAGAAGTCTAAGTGTCTGTCACGACCCGATCCCAACTAATTGGGTCGACTCGGATCATGCCCAGCCTGCACCGTTGTTGAGACGGCGGCAGTAAGCTGTTCAGTAGCAGGTAACCATACAACAACATTATAATTTGTCACAACTCAACATCGGAAAATTTAAAACTTTATTAAACTTTTACATGAAATAAAAGATACAACTTAAACCATTTTTTTTATACATCATGAATAAAAGAAAACTCTAGGCAAACAGTTCAGCAATCTCGAATTCCTCGTCTTGGGATCGCGTAACAAAGCCGCATCAGTGATACCTAAAATGTTGGGTCTCCAGTCAGGAGGGAGCAAAGTACAATTACGAATATCCAATAATTCAAATAATAATTTGAAATTTGCAATGTTAAACAATTTGAAATACTTTAACAATATTTTTCACAATTCTACAATTGAAAACAATGTGATTTGAGTAGGTAACGAACTATGACCGGCTTGGGATGATTCAAATATCCTAATGATACGGTCCGGCCTATCCTCGTGTATAGGAGGAATCAGCTCGCACAATCAATGATGCAATATAGGGGTATTGGTCATAGACGCTACACTACTCCCCCAATATCCCGAGTCAATCAGATTCAATCAATGAGTCAATATTCGAACTCTAGGAGAGAGTTCCGTGTAGCAATGTGGTTTAAAATTGCAATAAAACAATTACTAGAAATTACCAAATAGACATAACTGTACTTGCCTTTGTTTTAGAATGATTGGATAGACGAGTCGGTACCGAAGAGGAACGTCAGTTGTAACTTCGAGTTCCTACAGTTGAGAACTCGACTTAGATCCTTGAATAACCAGACTAAGTGTGCTAGTTGCAATCTCTAGTAGACCTGTCCTAGTCAGGTTTTAAGTTGTATTTATTTACAGCTAACGATTACGTCGCAACTACGTGCGTTGATTAACCGGTTAATTGGATTATTTGAAAAATCACGAGAATCGATTACAATTTTGGAAAACTTTGTGTTTTCATAATATGTATATAAAATACAGTTTCTTTTAGTGACAAACAGTGAATTAATAATATTTTATTTATTTTAGCTAAACTCGTATTTAAGCCGTAAATTACGTCCTAACTACGAATATGAATCAATCCAAACCACCCAAATTTACATCCACCAGAAAAGAAAAGAAAACAAACTACGCTACACAATACATGGGCACAGCTACTGGTCCTAGGGTGGGGCTTATGCCCGATACATCTTTCTTTTACATTAAATAAGAAAATGACTGAATTATTAAATAAAATGCAGAATTTAAATGACTATAATATTTAGCCTAAAATAAAATAATAATTTAAAGAAAGCTAGGAGTCTCAGACTCGGTCCATTTCCTCAAATTCGGTTTATGCCTCAACGTCCGGTCGGACCGGTGCGTTTGCATTTCGCCGGGGCCCACAGACCGGTACGGTCGTCGCCCGAAAATCGGTTTTAGAAATTCATTTTCGAATGCCAGTTTTAAAATTAATAAAATATAGTTTTTGTAAAAATTTGGGCAGCACTTCCTCTATTTCGGGACAAACCCAAGAACTGGGAAGTGCGCCAACAAACTCCTGCAAATATTTTCCAACCCAAAATAGTCCACAGAATATCCATCAAAATGATTTCCAACACCACAGAAAATTTCCAATTCCACCGAATAATTCCCGAAAAGTCCGGGAATCCAAAATCAACCAATTCACACCAAAGCAACACAGGAAAATAATCTAACGCAGCTAAACGATAATATACGCAGCTAACCGGATTCCCGAGAGGGAACCGGGGGACCGATCTATCATCATAGACTCGACACGGGAGGGACGAACTACTCTGATTATCAAGAAATTTACCGAGGGCTCGATGACGGAGTCCGAAGGGTGGCCTCGGACTCGGGACGCGCCGTCATGGACTCGAGAGTCTCCGGACAGCGTTACGATGCGCTGCGAACGCCACAGACAGCGGAAAAAAAGCCGAGATCGACGGGAGACGGGTCCACGGGGACAGCCAATGGGTACCGCGGAGGGCACCGCAGCACTTGGCGATGTTGGAGGCTGTCGGCAGGCGGATCCTGCGGGACAGCGCGGGAGAAGGCGCGGGGAGCCGGTCGGCCAAAGCCAGCGCCGGAGATGGCGGAGATGGCGGCGTACGGGGGGCTCCGGCGTGGTCGGGGTTAGGGCCGCGCGCTGGTGGCCGCGGGCGAGGTAGGCTCGGCAGAGGCGACCGGGCGAGAAGGGGCGGTTGGCCTCGGGGGGCACCACTGGTGGAGAGGTCGACGGGCGGCTCGGATCCACGCGGGAGGAGCTCGCCGGAGAAGGGGGCTCGGGAGGCCAGTCGGAGTTAGGTGGAGGAGGAGGTTAGGGTTAGGGAAGAGGGTTTTAGAGGGGAGTAGTTGGTAGGGAAGAGAGAGAGAGGGGATTAACTCTGAGTGATCGTGAGCCAGGAGAGTTTGGGGAGAGTTTATTAAGGAGGAGTGGTGGAGATGGTGAAGTGCTGTGGAGAGAAAATATGGGGGAAAGAGTGTTTTGAGAGAAGTTGTTCTGCTGAAATGGAGAACGTGGGGATGAGGGATTAATAATGGGGAGTTGGGTGTGTGCGTGTGGGGTTACTGGAAGGGAAAGAGGAGTGGGTAGTGGGGTGAATTTTCATTCTCTGTAATGAGAATAATGAAGTGGGGAGTTGATGGGTTGGGAGTTACAGAAATGAGGGGGGTTTTGCCAATTCATGTGTGTGAGAGTGGGGTGCTGGTCCTATGGGACCAGCCAACATTTAATTAATTTTTTTTATATTTTTTTTTATTTAAAGATTAAACCAAAATAATCAGAATTGAGAAAGAAGGAAACGGGCTCAGGCCTGGGTCTGGGCTCGAACTCGGGTCTGGGTCCGAAAATCAAAAAGCCAAGTTGTTATAATTTTCGAAATTCTTTTTCACACCAAAAATATTAATAATAATAATAATAATAATAATAATAATAAATTTTTTGAAAACGTTAATAACACAACATTCTATTTAAATAAATTGCTACAAAAATAATGGATTTCACAATCTTTCCTCCTTAGAAAATTTCGTCCTCGAAATTAAAGGTAAGGTAGGAGAATCAAACAGGTACGGGTACTGCGCCCGTAACTCAGGTCCAACAATAAGAATTTCCAAGGCAGTCGTGGATGTGACGGTTTATGATATCATCCATGTAGAAAATACAAAAGCGAACCAAAGTACACGAGGTTGATCAGACCATCATGCACCGGTCCTGATTAGACAATATATTGTGGGTGCACCCAATAAAATATCGCCATGATCAAGCTTGATTAAAGAGATAGCTTGCAAAACTAGGCTAACTTCGTCAGCATCAGTCAAGTTTAGAACGAAAAGATAAGAAATAAGTGATGGCTCGAATTCTGATCTTCTTCTTACCTCTGACTAGGCTTTGCAACTGGTTTCTCTGGCACTGAAAGGTTAAGTCCAAACTTGAGCTCTGAATTATCCAAAATGTGACTCGGATCCGAAGTGTAGCATCCGAGCTGGCCTCAATTTCCTGCTCCATCGAAACTGATTGTTCCTCTGGTAGGAGAACTTCATTAAATGCAATTTGGTCTTCCCAAGACCTACCAAATTCCGAGACGCAACATCTCAAACATCTTCAAGTGTCTGGATTGACCTCTCTGATTGCTTGTCCCACGGTACTCCATGAATCCGGTAGATGTGCTTCCCGTACAATGCTGCTCACTTCTTAGTGGATAAACCAACTTGAAGGAAATTAAAGTGTGCTGACTTAGTCAGTCGGTTCATTATAATCCAATTGGTGCCCTTCCCTCCTTGGGAACAAGGCAATCCTTACTCAAAGTTCATTGTTATATGCTTCTACTTCCATTCTGAATGGTCCAGCGGCTCCAACAAGCTTGTTGTTCTCTTGCTAATTCTCATGTTGATAAATTCACATCTAATTCTCATACCTGGAATTATCCTTCTTTATTCCATAACACCAATTAATGGAGGCATTCCGATACATCTATCATCTCCTGAATTTATGGAATACTGCGACTGGTGTATTTCTTTCATCAACTTGTTCCTCCGTTTGTCAGCCGATACGCAAAATCTCGTACCATTCTTCAGAGTTAGAACCCTCAAGTGTTCCAGCCAACATTTGATCTCTAAGCCTGCAAAGTGTCTTGTTTTGAAACTACGTCTCTTGATTTTTGTCCATCAGCCTCGAACTTCATCAATACTGAATCAGCATCCAGCTCGTCCTTCTATCTCCAGGTAGTATAACCTCCAGTCCAAACTTCTCGATGTCTTCTAGCAGGTGCCACTCCTTGGCTAAGAACTTCGCCATCAGTATCGACCAAGTGCATCAGTGACCACATTAGCCTTACCTGAATAGTACTGCAGGTTAATGTCGAAATCCTTCATCTGCTTCAACCATCTTCTTAGTCTAACATTCAGCCCTTCCTGAGTGAAGACATATTTCAGACTTTGGTAGTCCGTACATTTTTACTCCCTTTCCATAAAATCATGCTTCCATAGCTTCAAAGTAAAGATAATTGCAGCAATTCAAATTAGGGTGGGATGATTCTTCTCATGAGTCTGTAGTTGCCTACATGTGTAAGCAATTACTTTCCCATGTTGTTGAAGAACGCAGCCCAGTCCTTTTCCAGAGGCATTACTGTAAATTGAGAACCCACCGGTTCCTGCGGGTAGCGCAAGGATTGGTGTAGTGGTAAGTCTCTTCTTCAGCTCCTCAATACCGCATGGCAAACTTTCGTTCAGAATGAACTCTTCATTCTTCCAAGTGAGCTTCGTCATTGACTCAGCAATCTTGGCGAAAATTCTGCACGAACTTCTGATAGTAGCCGGCCAAGTTCAAGGATCTTTCGAATTGAACTTGGGGTATACCACTCTTCAACAACAGCTATCTTCCATCGAAATTTTCTCTTGACCACATGGCCAAAAGTCCACCTTGTCAAAAATCCACGTTCAGATAATTACCATAAAACTTCTTTTTCCTCAAAGTTCCAAAACTTCCTCAGGTGTCTTCATGCTATTCTTCAATCTTCCAATATATCAGAACGTTATCTATGGAGAAGATGAACTGACTCAAATACTCTAAGAGATCTGTTCATGAGATTCATGAATATAGCAGAAGCACTTGTCAGTCTAACGTCCTGACCAAAGAAAACTACCCATACTTGATGTTTGAACGCCGCCTTTGGAAATGTCCTCTTTCCTGACTTTGGTTTGATGGTAGTCAAATCTTAAGTCAAACTTCGAAACACCCTAACTTCACACAAACAGATCAAACAGATCCTCGATCCGGGCAGAGGGTACTTGTTCTTTAGTGTCTGATAATTTGATGCACATCCATTGTTCCATCCTTCTGGGGCATATACAAGATAGATGCTCCTAAGGTAAAGTTCCACTCTGAATAAATCCTAAAGCCTTCAGTTCATCGATCTGGTCCTTCATCTTCTATGATCTTCGAGTCTGAATCATGCCTTATTGTAAGGGACAGGGTCTGCTGGATAGGAAGAGGGTCCTTAGATTGTGGCCTAACAGGTGTTGCTGGCCTATGAGCTCTGGCTTGATAAACAGATAAGGGCAGTCCTTTACCCGATGTTCAGCAGATCTACATGCCAAACATTGTCCCAATCTCTTGCGGCAACTAACGGTCTGATGACCAGGCCTCTTGCAGTAGTTACAAGCCCATAGCTTCTTACGACAAGGCTGCCGGAAGTAGAGTATTTGATGGGACCCAAATATCTTCAGGGGTATCCTTCCTAGGACAAAGTTCTGCTCTAACTTGGTTGGGGATATCTAAGGCTACATCATGACGTTCTTCATGTCTTCTCTCGTGATATTCTTCTGTTCCTGCTGGGCTTCAACTTGTGCTTTCTGGATCTCCATGATTTCTTAAAATAAGGTAACCATTTGGAAGGTGTTTGCTGGTACTGGTGGAGCAACAAAAATGAATACTCCACCAAGGAAATGCAATTCAGTTTGAGATGAGGTAGGATTTGCCAGTGTAGAAAAAACTTCACTGGATGCATTATGAGGACGGTCAAACAGCCGCGAGGGGAAAGACCCTGGGCTTTGGTTGAGGAGATGGGGTATGATCCGGAGATAACACCTTATCGCCAGCAGGATTTGGTCAACGGTCATTCTCTGGAAGGTTTAGGACGCACACATAAGCAAGGTAGCCTACCGATCTATAATCAAGCAAAAATATTTATTTATAATATATTTCGGTCCTATATTGTGACAAATTGATGTTCTAGTGTTCTAATTGTTTCTAGGTATGTTTCCTAAGTTGTTGTTCAGACCTGCATGGGCCACCACTAAAAACATGTCACGACCCGATCCCAACTAATTGGGTCGACTCGGATCATGCCCAGCCTGCACCGTTGTTGAGACGGCGGCAGTAAGCTGTTCAGTAGCAGGTAACCATACAACAACATTATAATTTGTCATAACTCAACATCGGAAAATTTAAAACTTTATTAAACTTTTACATGAAATAAAAGATACAACTTAAACCATTTTTTTTTATACATCATGAATAAAAGAAAACTCTAGGCAAACAGTTCAGCAATCTCGAATTCCTCGTCTTGGGATCGCGTAACAAAGCCTCATCAGTGATACCTAAAATGTTGGGTCTCCAGTCAGGAGGGAGCAAAGTACAATTACGAATATCCAATAATTCAAATAATAATTTGAAATTTGCAATGTTAAACAATTTGAAATACTTTAACAATATTTTTCACAATTCTACAATTGAAAACAATGTGATTTGAGTAGGTAACGAACTATGACCGGCTTGGGATGATTCAATTATATCCTAATGATACGGTCCGGCCTATCCTCGTGTATAGGAGGAATCAGCTCGCACAATCAATGATGCAATATAGGGGTATTGGTCATAGACGCTACACTACTCCCCCAATATCCCGAGTCAATCAGATTCAATCAATGAGTCAATATTCGAACTCTAGGAGAGAGTTCCATGTAGCAATGTGGTTTAAAATTGCAATAAAACAATTACTAGATAAATTACCAAATAGACATAACTGCACTTGCCTTTGTTTTAGAATGACTGGATAGACGAGTCGGTACCGAAGAGGAACGTCAGTTGTAACTTCGAGTTCCTACAATTGAGAACTCGACTTAGATCCTTGAATAACCAGACTAAGTGTGCTAGTTGCAATCTCTAGTAGACCTGTCCTAGTCAGGTTTTAAGTTGTATTTATTTACAGCTAACGATTACGTCGCAACTACGTGCGTTGATTAACCGGTTAATTGGATTATTGAAAAAATCACGAGAATCGATTACAATTTTGGAAAACTTTGTGTTTTCATAATATGTATATAAAATACAGTTTCTTTAGTGACAAACAGTGAATTAATAATATTTTATTTATTTTAGCTAAACTCGTATTTAAGCCGTAAATTACGTCCTAACTACGAATATGAAATCAATCCAAACCACCCAAATTTACATCCACCAGAAAAGAAAAGAAAACAAACTACGCTACACAAATACATGGGCACAGCTACTGGTCCTAGGGTGGGGCTTATGCCCGATACATCTTTCTTTTACATTAAATAAGAAAATGACTGAATTATTAAATAAAATACAGAATTTAAATGACTATAATATTTAGCCTAAAAATAAAATAATAATTTAAAGAAAGCTAGGAGTCTCAGACTCGGTCCATTTCCTCAAATTCGGTTTATGCCTCAACGTCCGGTCGGACCGGTGCGTTTGCATTTCGCCGGGGCCCACAGACCGTACGGTCGTCGCCCAAAAATCGGTTTTAGAAATTCATTTTCGAAAGCCAATTTTAAATTAATAAAATATAGTTTTTTGTAAAAATTTGGGCAGCACTTCCTCTATTTCGGGACAAACCCAAGAACTGGGAAGTGCGCCAACAAACTCCTGCAAATATTTTCCAACCCAAAATAGTCCACAGAATATCCATCAAAATGATTTCCAACACCACAGAAATAATTTCCAATTCCACCGAATAATTCCCGAAAAGTCCGGGAATCCAAAATCAACCAATTCACACCAAGCAACACAGGAAAATAATCTAACGCAGCTAAACGATAATATACGCAGCTAACCGGATTCCCGAGAGGGAACCGGGGGACCGATCTATCATCATAGACTCGACACGGGAGGGACGAACTACTCTGATTATCAAGAAATTTACCGAGGGCTCGATGACGGAGTCCGAAGGGTGGCCTCGGACTCGGGACGCGCCGTCATGGACTCGAGAGTCTCCGGACAGCGTTACGATGCGCTGCGAACGCCACAGACAGCGGAAAAAAAGCCGAGATCGACGGGAGACGGGTCCACGGGGACAGCCAATGGGCACCGCGGAGGGCACCGCAGCACTTGGCGATGCTGGAGGCTGTCGGCAGGCGGATCCTGCGGGGACAGCGCGGGAGAAGGCGCGGGGAGCCTGTCGACCAAAGCCAGCGCCGGAGATGGCGGAGATGGCGACGTGCGGGGGGCTCCGGCGTGGTCGGGGTTAGGGCCGCGCGCTGGTGGCCGCGGGCGAGGTAGGCTCGGCAGAGGCGACCGGGCGAGAAGGGGCGGTTGGACTCGGGGGGGGGGGCGCCACTAGTGGAGAGGTCGACGGGCGGCTCGGATCCACGCGGGAGGAGCTCGCCGGAGAAGGGGCTCGGGAGGCCAGTCGGAGTTAGGTGGAGGAGGAGGTTAGGGTTAGGGGAAGAGGGTTTTAGAGGGGAGTAGTTGGTAGAGGAAGAGAGAGAGAGGGGATTAACTCTGAGTGATCGTGAGCCAGGAGAGTTTGGGGAGAGTTTATTAAGGAGGAGTGGTGGAGATGGTGAGTGCTGTGGAGAGAAAATGTGGGGGAAAGAGTGTTTTGAGAGAAGTTGTTCTGCTGAAATGGAGAACGTGGGGATGAGGGATTAATAATGGGGAGTTGGGTGTGTGCGTGTGGGGGTTACTGGAAGGGGAAGAGGAGTGGGTAGTGGGTGAATTTATCATTCTCTGTAATGAGAATAATGAAGTGGGGAGTTGATGGGTTGGGAGTTACAGAAATGAGGGGGGTTTTGCCAATTCATGTGTGTAGAGTGGGGTGCTGGTCCTACGGGACCAGCCAACATTTAATTAATTTTTTTTTATATTTTTTTTTTATTTAAAGATTAAACCAAAATAATCAGAATTGAGAAAGAAGGAAACGGGCTCAGGCCTGGGTCTGGGCTCGAACTCGGGTCTGGGTCCGAAAATCAAAAAGCCAAGTTGTTATAATTTTCGAAATTCTTTTTCACACCAAAAATATTTAATAATAATAATAATAATAATAATAATAATTTTTCGAAAACGTTAATAACACAACATTCTATTTAAATAAATTGCTACAAAAATAATGGATTTCACAGTGTCTAAGATACATGAACCCAGAAATACATCTCAAAACTCAAATACAGTAATCCACAAAGTAAATACAGCTCCAGACAAAATGAAATAACTATCTAAACAACCCCTACTGTGTCTCCTCTAGGCTAGCAGGGAATCCCAGGCCATCTGTAAAATTTATCAACAGGTCCAGTCAGGACTGGAGCGAGCACAATACATCTCAACAGTTCATAGCAGGTTAGAAAATATAATCATGCAGTAAAGTAAGATACAGGTACTGAAAGAAATACTGTATGTAAACAGAGAGAGAGCTGTAATAGAAATATCTACTATAAGTAAAGAGCTACCAGTGACTAGTGATTTAGAGCACAAAGTCGACATGTGAACGGCTTGATTGTACATGGCTATACTAAAGAGGCGTACATGGCTATTCTACTTTGGAATTGTTCACATGGCTATTTATACTCCCCCGTACCCCCAATCAATACACAAGGATCCAGCCAGGTTATGTTATATGATGCTATGTAACAGCCCCCGAAGGGTGGTAGACCCCGAAGGTGATAAGACCCCGAAGGTGATAGACCCCGAAGGTAATAGACCCCGAAGGTAATAGACCCCGAAGGTGATACATAGTAGTCCCATAAATGGGATAAGGATTCTAGGAAGACTCTACGATCATAAGAGTATATGTCGTAAGTGATCAAAGAACCAATGAAGCATATGATACGCCATGTAAGTGAAACGCACAGAACAAGTAGTACCAGATGCTCCCTAAGGATAACATCTCAAGAAGGGATCCATATAGTACCAATCCGTGTGACCAACGTGACAGTACAAGTAAAGTAATCTACTGCAGGAAATAATTCTAAGCAGGATATAAAATGATCAGAGAATGTACTCGCCTCGATAACCTAAACAGCTGATAAGTATAGGGGGGTCCCACTGAAGCCACAGAGTCCTATTTAAAGCAACACAGGTTACAAGGTGTTCAAGTTGTAATAAATGAATCTCTATAATCAATCTACATTATTCTAGGTTCTTCTAAGTCAAAACAACTCTAGGTTGACTCCGGTCAATAATCTAGTCAAACTAGGTCAAGTGTTGACTTACAGTTGACTTTGGGTCAACTGGTCAACTCTGGTCAAACAGGGTCAATTCTAGTCTAATATAAAGTGTACTTCGTTATTTGTACGTCGAAACTTTCGACACGTAAATCGAGATAAGAAGATTATCGGTAAGGTTGATAATCTTATTATAGTGATCCACGTGTCCAACTTGTCAATTTCAGCGATGTGAGATCACTGGAATTGGCTGATCTCAGTTTCGTTGTACTAATCCCGAAATACGAACATTATATGAATTAATTATTAATTAATTATAAAAAGGTTAAATTCAGAGAAATTATCAACAAACATTGTCGGACGATGAAATGAACATCGCCAACGTGTCTAGAATGGTCAAATTAGCTAGGATAGCCTACCCAACGGTCCAATTTGGACACAAGGGCAAAAAGGTAATTTCGGGTCAAAACGGTGTCCGTGTCGGAGCCGTTTTGCACCGAAAAACGTGTAAGAAAATAAGTCTACAAAATATAACAAATTATATGTTCACGAAACCAGAATGTCGATACGAACCCAACGGTATCTCCAGAATTGGATTCCGTTGTCCCGATCTCAATTTGGCCCGTTGACCAGAACTTAAAATTCCGGTTTGCACGAAAATGCGTGCCGGAGCCAAAGTTCTCAAAACTCAGCAAACTACCTGTCAACGAGTCCAGAATGATGATACGAACTCAATGGTATCTCCGGAATTGGATTCCGATGAGCCGATCTCAAAATGACCCGTTGACCCGGATATTGGTATCCGACTTGCACCAAAATGCGTGTCGGACCCAATGTCCACCAAAACCTAGCAAATTATATGTCAACGAGTCCAGAATGACGATACAAACTCAACGGTATATCCGGAATTGGATTCCGATGAGCCGGCGTCAAAAAGTCCCGTTGATCCAGAAAGTGGGACCCACTTTGCACCAAAAAACGTGCCAGGGCCCACGTTCTCCAAATCTAACAAATTTTATATGAAAACATGCCAGAACGATGCCACAAGTCTACTGGTGGTGTCAGAAATGAAATCTGGAGTCCCGTGTTCAAAAATAGAATTTTACAAGTTGGAAATTACGAATTCGGACGGCCAACTTTGGCGTCGAATTCAACCAATCAAACAAGCTCACAATGAAACGAAACTAGAGGGGTAGCAAGAGGGTTATACCAGATTCGCACCGAAACTGGTAGCATGCCAGACGGAGCTACGGTGGAGGAGATACAAGCTGACGAAGTTGGCCCCGCAAAACTGTCCAAATTTAATACAATTTAAACGGTCAACTTTGTGGCCGGTTTTCATGTATCAAACGATAAAATTAACGGACAAAAATTGACATGGATGAAGGTGGATATACCGAGATTACGACGGAGCAAAGAAATCGCCGATCCAACGGTCGGATCTCCGGTAAAATGTGTGCGAAGTCGCTGCGACGGAGCGCCAAAACGAACTCGATCCCGCGCGCGTCACGACGGGACGTCGTTCAAAATGCACGAATCGCCTCGACGGCGCGTCCCGGAGGATAGTGGCCGTCAGGGGGCTGCACGTCAGAGCTCGCCGGAGGAGGGGCTGCCCATGGAGGGGGCCGTCGGGGCCACGGCGATGCGTGGCAACGGCCAGCGCTCACACGCGCGCGCTGGTGGTGCGCTGCTGTGGTCGGGAGCTCGCGCGGTGCTGTGCCTGACCAGCGACGGCGAGGGCGGCGGAGCCCTGGCCAGGCTCGGGCTAGGATGGTGGTGGTGGCAGTTGTGGCTCGGGTTGACGAAGTTGTGGCCGGGAGCTCACAGTTTTGATGGACGTGAGGAGGAAGGAGGAGGAAATGGAGGAGGAGGGTGGTGGCGCGTCGGTGGCCGACGGCCTGGGTGGCCGAGCCACGGCGAGGGGGTCAGGAAAGGTGAGGTAATGCTGGCCATGGTGGTCGGGTTTGAGAGGAGTTGTGTGGTTGGCTCGGGTTGGTGGTGGGGATGGTTTAGTGAAGGAGAAGGATGAGAGAGAGCTCGAGGGAGGAGCTGGTGGTGGCGTACGGCCTGCCTGGCCAGGGTGGCCGGCGACGAAGCCACGCCGGAGTGGGGGTCGGGCCATGTTGGATGTGGTGGTGCATGGCTTGTTGCTGTTGGTGTTTTGTTTGGTATGGTTGTGTAGGAAAATAGAAAGAAGAGAGAGAGATGATAATGTGAAAGGGAGAGAGAGAAAAAGTGTATTCTCTCCTAGAATTTAGGGCCGGCTAGAGTGTGTTGGCTGTAGAAAAAATTTACATGTAGGGATTGGATGGGTAGGATTTAATTAGGAGAATCAAAGGCTATGATGGAAAATAGAGAAAATAGGTAATTCCTATAGGATTTAATTCAAAAAAAATTCCAATAAATATAGAAATAGGCAAACATGATATTTAATATTATTTTTGGACGAAGAAAGCGAGGGTGTCATGATGGAGGGCAACATGGAGCTGGACTGGACTCGGTGGAGCCGGATTGGGTCAAAATCAGACATTGTGCAAAAATCGAATTAAAATTAGGCGTTGATGATCATGAGTGAATAAGTAGCACATGGAGATTCCAATAAATGGGACACAAGTGGCGGACGGGTAGTAGGCTCAAAGTGGGCCATGTCCATAGTTGGGGCGGACAGGTTTTGGTCGACAGGGGACCCACAAATCAAGTTGGAAAATAAATGTGACGTCGTGGAGTGAAATAAAATCGGGTCACGTGTCGGAAAAGTTGTGCGAATCAAATGGAGCACAAAATGACGTGTCTGAGTGGGACACGAAGGTCATGGGTGACGAGCGTCTCGAGTAGATCATCAATGAGGAGTTGGTTTCAAGAAACTGACTGGTCTGGTGCTCCCAAATTAAAAGTCACGGTAACGTGCTGAAAATGATCAAGGAAAAGAGTGGGAAAATAAATAATAATCAAATGGTCTAAATCGACACGAAGTTCAGCGAAGCAAAAAAAGCACAAGGGAACAAGTTTGGATGGGACACTATATACCATCATAAAGGTAATCCTGTCCACTCCAAACCCATGAAGAAGATTTCCAGAGTTGAACATCCCTGACACTCCAAATATCAATGGCACGGGAAAGCACACTTAAGGAAAAATACAGAATAAATTATTTATCAAAACCAATCAATCAAAAAATAAAATAAAATGAAATGAAAAAAATCAACCCGAAATTCAGGGTGCTCACATTTGGAAACCATGTTTGTCTGGTCAAAGATGAGAGCCTTGAAAGATGAGAGGGACTAGTGTTTTTCAACTGTTTTACTGGAAGAATAGAGAGACAGGTCACTTCCTCATGTGGGGAATAGTGTGGAGAGGCCTATGTAAAGGCATGCAAACACTTTAAAGACCAGAGGAAAACAGGGAGCAGCCTATCTCATTTCTTAGGAACACAAAGAGGTGAGCTTAGGAATCAGTCCCTACTTACCTTATTTCAGTCCTTGAACATAAAGTTCAGGCCCTGTTGCAGTATCTGTTACAGTATCTGTGGGCAGTGCTTGCATGGCTCTATTGCAGTATCTGTGAGAATGTCGAATGTATACACACATGTGGGTTGCTTGTGTCAATAGAGAGTGTGTACAAGTGTTGGGGTTCACCTTGGCCTTGGCTTGTCCTGTCCTGCATAAAAGCAGGCAGGAGAGGCTTGGTTTAGCCTGGATTTGCACACAGGAAGGCAGGAAGAGCAGGGCTTCCCTGCAGCAGCAGGGGTTCCTTTTGGTTTGGCTTGGTCTGTTGCAGGCATGGCCTATGTAGTAGGCAGAGTGACTCCTCGGTCATATGTGCAGTCCCCTATTTCTTTACTTTGTTTTTGAATGCTTGTAAGGAGTGTGTGATGCTTTGGCAGCAATTTCTGATACTCCTGCAGTCATCTGAAATGTGTAGGTTTTGTAGGGAGGGTAAATATTTCTGATGGTCAGTAGTGTTTGAAGAGTAGAGTCTGAGTTAGCTTTGGGAAAGAAAGTCTGCATTATCATAACTTTGTGGATATAATATGTTTGCAGTTTGCTTTTGGGTTGACTAAACACTGAAAGTTGAGTGAACTTTTCTTCTAACCCAAGTGTGAAATAGGTTTTTATACATGTTCTTTGTTGATGCTCATCTGTTCTCAGAATGCATATAGGATGTGAACTTGTAATTTCTTGTCAGCAATTTCTTGCAATACAATTTTTATGTGAGACTCCTGAACTCATATTTCTGAGTTTCTTTTGTTAGATTTTAAACTTTGCTTTCTCAAATGTGAACTTTCAGGAAAAATTTGATGGAGCAAAGATGAAGGGAAAACTATGCCCTAGATACTATGATTTGCTTACGGTATTTGGTAATGACGTCGCGACAGGTGATCGAGCGGTCTCGGGGAATGATTTTCCTCCAATGAGTGAACCCGTAGATGAGTTGGAGGGAAAAATGATGTGGAGGAAACACAACCAAGTCTTTCCATAAATTCGCATCGGTCAGTACAAGGGATCCTCCACAACGACGGAAGCGTGCAAAATCGATGGAAGATGCTGCATTGGCCCTTGCGAAGATAGCGAAGTCCTCCGAGATGATTGCCGTTGCTTTCGACAAACAAGCCGTTGCTTTCGACAAACAAGCATCACAAAATTATGTGAATGGACAAGCACTCTTGGAAAGGCTAAAAGAGATGGACCTCGACCAAGGAGATGTAATAGATTTGATGGAAGTGTTTGAGGGGGACGAAAAGGCGGGAAAGTTCTTCCTTGAGATCACGGATCTAGAGTTCCGACGATTATGGGTCTATCGTAAGCTTGGACGGGATCCTCCCCGTTGATATTTTTTAGCATTTCATTTTAGAACGATGGTGTGTTGGATATATATATTTTTTATATGGTTAAGGAATGACTATAGCAAACTTGGACATTTGTGATAAAGATCCTTCTTTTTTTGTCAGTTGAGTATTGTTTATGTTATGTTTGATTGATATATAATTTTTTGTTGTTTGTTGAATGATTGTGGGGTTGGGATGGATTGATATGTGATTATTGTTGTACAATCATTTTGAATGTCTTCTAAGTTTGTCCGAATTATCTATATTAAATGTATAATGTTGATTTTTTTTGTACAATATAATGTTGAATTGAGTATGTGGATGTGAAAAATTTAAGTTTTCAATAGAAATGTAAATTTTCCATGGAAAAAAGTACAACCAAACAACAAATATCATTTTCCATGTAAAATTGACTATTTTCCGTGGAAAATAAAGCCAATCAAACACCAAAATTAAGTTTTCCGTGAAAATTTATTTGATTTTCCACGGAAAAAAAATTGCAATCAAACACCGCTATTATGGAAAATTTTAAATTCCATAGAATTTTTTTTCCTAGTAAAATAAGTCCGTGGAATTAATTTCTTTTCCATGCATTTTCCATCTTTCAATCAAACGCACCCTTAGCCAAAAGCCAGTAATATCAGAGTTGATTTAGAGTCTTTTGGTATTCCAAGAGTTGTAAAGAGGTCGTTCCAAGTTCAGCAACTTTTCTTGTTGTGGAGCTGGTCGTGCGCTCGTTACCAAGCACGGTGTTGTGAAGTCGGTCGTGCACTTGTCACCAAGCACGGTGTTGTAAGAACTGCAAGCTCTCAGTTAAAGCTTGTGCCATAGTGGATTAACATCGAGCAAGAGTACTCGAGACTGGATTAGTCCTCTCAGAAGGATACCAGTATATCGCTGTGTCGCTGAGTTTGAATTCTCTATCTCTTGCTGCATTATATTTACTGTCTCTTATTTCACTGCCATAGTTTAAAGTTTTAATTGGTGATTATTTTCCGCTGCACACACACACTCTATTCTCTCCCCCTCTAGAGGTGCTCAACGGTCCTACAATTTAGACCATCATGCCCTTATCTTACACTATATAATGCGGCTTCAAAACGGCTTAAAAGTGAGCCGTCTAAGTCGTCATTATATCACGGTCCATTTTATTTTTAAAAAAAATTATGTAAAAAAATTATTGAAAAAAGTTTAAGTTTGTCAACATGGAAAATCGAACTTAACCAAACAGAAAAATACCTCACACCTTAACCACATGAGTTAGAAGAAATATTTGTCTATAATTGGATAATATTCTTATTATTCGTTATTATACGTGCAAAGCACGTGCATTTACTAGTATAAAATATAGAATTTCTTAAGGGTATGTTTGGATTTAGGGTGAATATATAGAGTTAAGTGAGAAAAAAATCATGCGTGATTTTTGGGCAGGGATTTAGGGGAGAGAGTAATAAGGGTTAAATGAGAAAATTTAACCTTGTTTTGTCTATTTTTCCCTCCTTAGGTCTAGGGGTTAACAAGATAAAGTGGAGAGTAGTTGTTTGAAAACTTGTAAATATCCTTCATTTTGACAAATTTTTATTAAAAATCTAATTAAATTTAATTTTCTATCAAGTGTATTTCGATAAGTATTATATTTTTATTAATCTTTCTATCACTCAAAAACTACCGGCTAAACAAAAATTATTAAACACACCATCATTTAACTCTCCATCTAATCCAAACAAGGTTATATACAATGTCCTCTTCGCTTAACTTTTTTTTTTCCATTTAATCTCATCTAACTTTCCTTATTTTGTTTCCTCAATGCAAGCACGCTATAAGAATCATAAAAAATAATTGCTTAATTTCAATTTTTTTTTTATAAAAGACTTAATTTCAACTTGATACTCTCAACTATCCAAATTTTTCAATTTGATATCGTAAACTTTAATAGTATATCAATCGCTACATTCAATTATTGAATATTTTCAAACCGATACCTTCCGTCATTCAGCGATTAACTTTTTCACTTTAAAAATAATTGTATTTTTTGACCAAATTATTCTCCTTCCCTCTCTTGTGGTATTTGAAGTGACCAATAATGAGGGAGATATTTTTTTACTTAGAAATTTTTTTTAACACTGTTAGAATATTAAGTTGTATCTATTCTACTATATAATAGGAAAACTTGGTGGTGAAACTTTTGAATTCCTAAAATACCCTTGAGTATTTTATAAACATGATGCTTATGTCATCTTGCATATCATTTATTTTTTAGAGTCAAAGCAATAAAGTTTGCATGCAAGTTTTTTTTCATATAACTTTTCATATTGCAATGGTAAAAATTTCTATTCTTACCGTTTTCCAAATATTATTACTCTTAATAGAAAATTAAAAAAAACAAAAGTTGAACTTTGAATTTCTTGGCATTGTAAAAAGAAACACATACACATGAATATTCACCTGAAAAAGACGACAACTGACCTTATGATATTCTAATTAAAATACGTGCAAAGCACGTACATATAGACTAGTAATTATAATTGAGTATTAAGTTGTGTAATAATAAAGTTTAGAATATAAGTCGAAATTTTTTGGGTAAAGTGCATTTAAACCCTCCTTAAATGTCACGAAAATGCAAATAAAGACTCGCTGATCCGAAAAAACCCAAAAGGTTACAAAAATGCTCAAATCACCCCCTCCGCTAACTTTTCTGTTAACGGGTGTTAAAATGGGGTTGTTTTGACCATTTTACCCCTGGGCTATCTAATATTAACTTGTTAAAAATGGTTAGTTCTAAAATTATTTTGTTAAAAACGGTGACGCAAAAATACTTGTTAAAAAGTGGATAAATATTAACAAAAGAAAAATGGTCTTTGCTAGTAAAATTATTTATTAAAATTATTTTAATTATATACTTGTTAAAATGGTTAGTTCCGTCAAAAAGTGGATAAATACAAAAAAATCAATTCTTAAAAATAGAAATGATGAAAAACTGGAAAAAAAAATACCAAATAAAAAATAAAAACTATTAAAATATGGAAAAAAATAAAAAATAGACAAAATATTCCAAAAAACCAAAAAATGAGGATAAATCTTAAACAATGAAAAAAGACAAAAACAAAACTATACAAATTTGAAAATAAAAGTCACTCTTAAAAAACTAGAAAAGATTATTAAAAAGATAAAAAAAAATATGAAATAAGAACTAAAAAATGGAAACAAAAAACAAATATTAAAAAGATTATTAAAAATAACCTCCCGTTCTTAAAAATATAGAATTCTCATGCTTGACGTCATTTTCAAAAATAAATATTCATAATCTAAATAGTAGGTTTTTATCTTAAATTTTTTCTGGAAAAAAAATTTCTTTTGACAAATGTCCGGTTAGTCCTGAACTATCCAGCCATTTAACTTAGGGCATGTTTGGTAAACCGTATTTGGAGCTAGATAACTGTAACTAATATTATTATTTAATATTTATAATAATTATAATCTTAATTAATAATTATATCTTAGTTAATAATTTATTAATTACAATTTTATTATAATATTAATTAATAATAATTTAATCATAATTATAATTATAGTTAATATTTTATATATTATAATTTTAATTAATAATTTAGTAATCATCATTATAATCATCATTATAGTCTTACTTAATAATTTATTAGTCTTGACTATTATCGTAATTATTTATTTATTAATTCTAACTAAAATTGTAAATCTTGGTACAAATTTATTTTCATCACATGTATTACTTAAACAAATATTAAATATACTAAACGTGTCAAAAATCCAAAAATAAATTGCAAGACATGTATGTCGAAGCATGGTCCGGTTTCTCATCCTTCCATAGTAAAAAATCACAAGAATTTGTTGGAAAATTTGCACTCCCGTAGAATCATCTTCCAGGATTTGTTGGTGTCAATAAAGTTTTCAATGGGCTAATTAATCCACAATAGCAATAAATTGTTCTTCCATAATTTCTATTTGGACGACTTGAGAAAAAAAAATTGAATAAGTAAAAAAAGCTTCAAACATTAAATGAGAGCAAATAAGTAAAAAAATGGAATATAAAAAAATTTGCAGTTGGATTTGAGATCTGTAGGTAAAAACAGTGCCGGACTTTCAATTTTGAGACCCTGAGACAAACTCTAAAAATGGTGCCCTCAAAGTCTAATGTTTATGAAAAAATTGACGATGATACAATAGTATTATCAATACAAAACTTATAAAATAAAATAATAAATTAAATACATATAATATCCAAAATAATGTCATAATAAAATTATAATGATTGAAGTTGTTTCAAACCAAAAATAAAAGTAATATACTAGGCAAATAAATAAAAAAGCTAAGCATGTTTGAGGTAGTTTTATAGATAATAATAAAAAGAAAAAGAAAAATTATAACTTATTCTCTTGTTCAGTTACCTTTCAGAGGACCAAAAAATACACACACAAAAGAGATTAACAACAACGAAAGGGTGGGGAAGATTGAGACAGATGACGGAAGGGTAGAGGAGATTGAGAATGTCAGACTATTAGAACGAAGGAAGGAAAAATAATTTTGACAACGACTGCACCAATTTTTTTACTGTCTCTTGGTATTCTAGTATATAGTTCATTTTGTTCACCCACAAAAACCATAATTTTTGTTCACCTCTCTATCACATGGTGACATGTCGCAAATCTTAAGTCAAATATACTTTGGAAATGTACAAAATCATTCTCAAAGTGGTTTTAGTTGCCACATGTCACCATGTGATGGGGGGTGAACAAACACCATAATTTTGGTGGGTGAACAAAAATGAACTCTTCTAGTATATGATGTTTAGACGGGGCCGCTCCTGACCCAGGCAGCCAGGGCGGCCGCCTAGGCCCAAAGAGCATTAGGGCCCCAAAAATTAATAATAATAATATTTATATTATTATTATTATTATTATTATTATTATTATTATTTAAAATAGAACTAGTATATACTACAGCCTTTTTTTTTGAAATCCCATGCACACAAACACATTGAAGGGCTCGAACCTTGCCCCCCTTCCGAGTGTCCGCTCTAATACCACTAGGCTAGAGAGCTCGGACACCTCTTTTGATACAAAATAATTGTGGTGTTGTGATTGTTGTGTTAGACTTGCACCTTAGAGGTCCTATGTTCAATTTTTGGTTGTAATATTTTTTTTTAATTTACTTTTATTTCAGTTTTAGTTTTTTTTACATTATACGTGTGCTCCATTTTAAAATTTTGTCTAGGGCACCATGAACTTAGAGCCGGCTGCGTTTAGATATCCTATAAAAAAAATTATATGATGACTAAATATTTAGAATGAGTTTGATAGGCCTTTGTTTAAAATTGGACTTACATACATTAACTAGTATATATAAAAAAATTGGTACCCTCTAAAATTTTGGGCCTGAGGCGACCGCCTCATGTGCCTCATATAAAGTCCGGCCATGGGTAAAAAAAAGCTTCAATACATTAAATGAGAGCAAATAAGTAAAAAAAAAGGAATATAAAAAAAAATTAAATATTATTTTCCTTCCAACCAACCGGTCAAAAAATAGAAAATATAAAGCTTAGGTTTTATGTTTCAAACAAACATTCATATATATTGAGAATGAAAGAGAGCCAGCAGCAGCCACAATGTAAGCATTAGGGGTATTTTGGGTAGTGCACATTTTTTTTTTCAAAATATGGACTCTAACGGCAACTTCTAACGTCATTTTGACGGAAAGGGGCTTTCCGAGCAAAAACGGTTTTGCGGGCAGAAATTTACTGTACCGATAATAATTTTAATAATATTTGTTCAAACGATAGATGTTTGGAAAATTTTGTCAAACAATACAATCCGACAGACAGTCTGTCAGAAAATGGATATGTTGAAAATCCGACAAACTGACTGTCGGAAAATGAGCATCAGCTCAAATTTCGACAGTCCGTTTGGCTGAAATAGAGCACTTCCACTTTTGGGTGGGTTTGGTTTAAAGTGTTTTACGGTTTGAGTTGGGTGGTGGGTTAGTTTGGGTTTGGTTTTTTTTTTGGGTTGGGTTGGGTTGGTTATTATTGTTGGGGGTTGGGTGGGTTTGGTTGTTTTTTTTTTTGTTGGTTTATTTTGTTGGAGTTGGAGTTGGGTTGGATGGGTTTGGTTTTTTTTTTTTTGGTTGAGATGGGTTATCTTTTGTTGGGTTTCTAACGTTACAATTCTCAACGTCACAATTGTAACGTTCTAATTCCAACGGCTATATTGAGCCACCACCATCTATAAGTATCAAACCAATTCACAGCATCTCTCTCATTCACTTTACTACATCTCACTCATTCACTTCACAACCTCTCTCATTCAGCAAAGCCGAAGCTCCTCTCTTCCTACAGAAAGTTTATCTTGTTGTCACATGGATGGAAATCTAACAATTCTATGCTCGCTTGGTGGTGTACTAAATGGGTTAGCGTATCAAGGGGGTTTAACCCAAGTTCTTTTAGTTGATCGAAATATTTCATTTCTTAGTTTACATAATCTAATTATTGATCAATATTCTATCGACTACGAATTTATATTAGTACATATTTTCGTATCTAATTGTATAAATGTAGATAGTGAAGATGCATGGAAATTTGTTCTTCAAGTGAATGCACAATCACCATATATTAATATCTATGTCACTCCGCCCCCATCTATAAATATAAGTAATATACCTGCTTATAATACTTTTAACGCTGGTCCTAGTTCTTCTCATCAAGTTATTCCATTTACTGAAGAAGAACATGTAGTAGATGATGTTAATAACGATGACGAAAATAGTGATGATCTAATTAAAAATTTAGATGATAAATTTGATGATTCTGTTGATAGCCTTAGCACTCCTAAATTATTTATTGAAAAATAATTTGAGAATCGTTCTAAATTTAGAAGTTTTATTAGTGATCTAGCAATTAGACGTAATTTTACTTGTTCAGCTACTTTAAATAATGCTACTGGAATTATATATAAATATATAGTTCAAATTGTCATTGGAGGGTATACGCTAAAGCCATAGGTAGAGGCGAAAGATTTTCTATTACAACGCTAGAAAATATTCATTCTTGTTTAGGTGGACTTACAACTGGTTCTCATCCATTAGCTACCACTGTATGGGTTAAAAATTAGATATTGATAAAATTCGAGATAATCAGTCGTATAGTCCATCTTGTGTTGTAAAAGATATATTTAGGGAACATCGAATACATATAAATATTGTAAGGCTTGGAAAGCTAGAGAACTTGCTCTATCCGAAATAAATGGTAGTTATATTTGTTTGCCATTAAAATTGTTTGATTGAAAACTTTAACACAAACAGAACAGTGTTACAATATAGGACTTAGATGTAGTCCTAGGAGTACACTTTTGTTTAATCTGGGTCCTTAGTGCCAATGGAGCGAGTGGTAATGCATTGACTCCGTTGACGGGCTGACGACGGTTATCGGTTCTCTGAAGGTGTAGATTGCTCTGGGTGCTGGAGCTTGCCGAGAGGAGGAAGACGTTGAGTGTCTGCCTCTGCCTCTCTGGTGATTCTCTGTATGTTCGCTGTGGATTCTGTACGTTGTCCGTATGCGTGTAGAAGAAGGAAATGATCCCTCTATTTATAGCTGGGCAGGTTGGCTGCTCATGCGCGCATATGTAGGATGCGCCGGTACGTGGGGACGCCACGTGGAGATTGCTGATGGAGGCACATGGATGATGCGCCCTACTCGAGGGGTTGAATTCTTCATACTGCTATTGTAAGCCGGCACGTAGCAGAGGAAAGATCTTTCTGTTGCTGAAATCTTGGATGAGTTGAGTCAAAGGACACGTGTCATCGACCCATGGCTCGGAGATCTCGGATTTGGTGGGGGGAAGTGATCTGGTGAGCTGCGTCTTGGATTGGACGCAGGAGGAGGCTGCGGCTCGTAACCTTTAGGAGTTACAAACCGTTCGGGGCGCATGGCTTTTGAGGCGCATACAGGCAACTTTCCTTCTGTCTTTTGGGATCAGAGAGCAGTCTGAGGCGCATGGCTTTTGAGGCGCATGCAGATTTGGGCGCATGGCTGCAGAGGCGCATACGGGTGGTTGAGTGGCCACGTGGCAGCCATCGGGATGAAGTCATGATGACGCTGACGTTGCCGACGCTTCGTTTCCTGAAAAAGCTGTCAACTGTTCAGACTTTGGGAGGTGTGCTGCCAACTCTGTCAGTTCATCATTTAATGTTTCTGACATTCGATGGACAGCTGAGTGGGCGCGTCGATTGGCATTCCACTCGGTATGGAGATGTGTGGGGGCGCATCCTCTGTGATGCGCTCGGTACAGGACGCATCTGTGGGAGGCGCTTGGTGTTTGAAGGGGTGTGATGCGCTGTCCAGCTGGCGCATCCGACACGTCTTTAATGATGCGGCTGTTTCGCTTCTCGAGTGCTTTTAAATAGCCGTTTGGCTGAAGTCGAGGCGTCTGGTTCATCCATTTAGTGAGTTCATTGTACGAAATTCGAGAGCCATCCACTTGGCGCGTGGGTTTGATCTGCCCGGTCTATAAATAGTGGCATGGAGAGAAGGTTTGCTTCTCGCTCTCTCACGTACCTCTAACATGAACTTGGGTATTCGGGTGCATTCTGTTGACGAAGTGTTCCCGAGGGTGAAGATGAGACGCCATGTCGTCGTTGATGCACTTGAAGGTGACTGTTATATCCAAAACGGAGTCGAGGGCTTCTGAGGCAGGCAGAAGGTGCCTGTTGCATCCAAAGATAGGGATGTTCGGGCCTTGTCTCCGTTGTTCCGGAAGAGTCGCAGATCGGAATGGCGGTGCCCCGACCGTCTTCCTTTGGCTTTTGAGGCTCTTTCTCTGGATGGGGGGTTAAATGCCACCCTCATCCTGCTCGGCCAGGTGAGCCTGGCTGGAAGAGCGGTGCATATCTGGACTGCTGAAGGGATGCACATAACTGGGGATGCACATAACTGAGCTGCTGAAGAGATGGTGGATGCGCCTGGTTGGAGGCGCATGGTATCTGCTGCGCCTAACTGGCGTCATATGGTGACTGCTGCGCCTATCTGGAGGCGCATGGTGGCCGCTGGCTGTAGACTTAGGATCTTTCTTTTGTAGAAATTCTCCTTTGTACAACCTTTTCTAGACTTGTAATAGACTTTGTATATAAATATAAAGTCCTTCTTCTAATGTCTCTACTTATTGACTTTGCTGTGAAGTGTTCTGTCCGAGTTCTGGCGCATGTAGTGTCTGGCGTATGGGTTTTCTGGTTGTGAAATTCCATGCTTCTACAAGACCCCCTTCAAAGTTTTCAAAACTTTTGAATAAGTTTTGGAATACTTTGAATAAGAAGCATGGCGATCAGGGCGCATGACTGTTGGGGGTAGAAGAGGTGGCCGTTGACGTTGGTGGTTCCTCCAGGCTTGAGAAGGGCAAGGGTGTGGAACCCTCTGTTACTCCTTCTACTTGGGGTACTATCTCGACGCCTGTGCCTGCTTCCTCTGTTCCTTCGGCTCCTCGGGCTAGCAGTCCAGCCCCTGTTGATGAAGAGCCTATTGATGTCGAGGTTCAAGCCTCGCAGGTTGAGGTTGGCGGATCTTCTTCCGGTCTGCTAACTGTAGTAGCTCCTCCAACTCCTGCTATGATGCCGCAGGTACTGGCGGACGCAGACGAATATGTGAAATTCCTCGTCGAAGGGGTGTACAAAATGCTGCAGAGGGGGTATCTGCGGTGATGGATGCCAACGGAAGCTTTGTGACGGCAAGAACTCTGGCAATGCCCTGTATCGAGCTGATCCGCGTTCACCAAGGCCACGACCATATGGCCGAAATTCTGGAGGCTTCGGTGATCGAGCTGGACGAGCGACTTGCGGAACTTCAGTGCATCCAGCGAAATGACCTCTCCGTCCTGATAGATGCGGAGAAGGGAAAGTTGATTGCCAAGATCGAGTCTTCCTACCAGGCCACTGTGGGCATTTGGGAGCGCGAGGTGGCTGAGACTGAGGCTGCGGTAGAGCAGTTGTCTCAGTCCATGAAGAAGACGATGGAAACGCGAGCTGCGTTGGATGCTAACATCGCAGAGATCAACACCCAGATGCGCCGCCTTGAGGACTAACGGGCCCGACTCCAGTTAGATGCCGAACGTGTCCGGACTGAACACGCAGCATTCAAGAAGGAGGAAGCGACTTTTACTCAGCGGACTCTTGCCTTGGCTCAGCAGCGACAACAGTTTGATGAGAAGCATGAGAGCGAAACTTTCGCTGAGGCTGTTGAATTGATGCGTCAAGAAGCTGAGCGTCGAGTCCTGGCGACTGTGGAGACCCGTACAGCCGACTTAAGACGTCGAGTCAGAGAGCTCTCAGCCCACCCTGGAGAGGTTCAGGGACTGTAGCTTCTCCCTTTTTTATGTTCTTTTGTAACCCTTGCTGGAGGATAGTGTAGTTCTGTACTCTTTTTTTTTTAGAAAATAAAGAAGCACACAACCTTTTTTTGTGATGTGTTCATTTTTGTTATTATGAACTTGATGATTTGTGTGGACCTATTATCTTTTACGCACCTTGGTTTTTAGGTACAGATAATAAGTTTGAAGGAACCAACATGTTTGCTCAGAGGTGATGTGGACATGGCAATCATTGGGTTCAAAATGATAGAATCTTCCTATTCAGAGGTACTATGGACGTGGTAGGAATGATCCTGGGGGATACGCTGAACAACTCAGAGGTGATGTGGACGTGGAAGTTCTGCGATCAATGTACGACAACGCAGGGGTTATTTGTACGAGATGTTTACTCAGAGGTAATGTGGACGTGGTAAACATGAAGGGTAGCGTCGGCTTACGTAGCGTAAGATTCCGCTTTGTAGGGTGTAGAGGAAAAACTCAGAGATGATATGGACGTGGTTGTCTTTCTACTGAAGGATGCCACGGAACAGCTGGGTTCCAGAAGCGTATGAGTTTGTGGAAGGAGATTATGTGTGAGCCCCGATGATTAGGCCCACAGATCCCCTTTGGGGAAGCACATGTCTGAAGGATGTCAAGAATAGTACTTCTTTAGGAACTTGCCGTTGATGGGCATCATGAACAAGTCCCCATTGGGTTTGGCGAGGCGGTAAGCACCGTTTGAGTATACTGTCTCTATGATGAAAGGTCCTTTCCACTTGGGCTCGAACTTTCCTGGTGTCTTGTGAGTTAACACCATTGGCCTTCTGACTGCTAAAACCAGGTCGCCAACTTGGAAAGTCCTCTATTTGACCTTCTTGTTGAAAGCCTGTGATACACGAGCTTGGTAGAGTTCGATGCGTTGTTGAGCCAGGAGATGCTTCTCATCGAGTGCCTCCAATTCCCGCAGACGACGACGTTGATTGTCTACTTTGTGAGTTTGTTTGTTATTGCTACGCGGAGTGAGGGTATCTGGATCTCGAGAGGCAGTACCGCTTCGCTCCCGTAGACCAGGGAGAATGGTGTGTTGCCTGTTGGGGTCCGTACCGTTGTACGGTAGGCCCAAAGGCATTCGCCAAGCTTTTCGTCCCAGTCGCGTTTGTTGGATAACACGACCTTTTTGAGCAGCCTAACGATAGTTTTGTTGAACGCCTCTGCTAACCCGTTTGCAGCTGGATTGTAGGCGGTGGATGCCACATTTTGAATGCGATTCTTGTCACAGAACCTGCTAAAAATGTGGCTGATAAACTGAGGACCATTGTCATGAATGATCCGCCGGGGTACTCTGAAACGGTAAATGACATGGTGTTTGATAAAGCTGACCACCCTGGAGCTCTTTACTTCCGCCAGTGGGACTGCTTCTGCCCATTTAGAGAAGTAATCGGTGATGGCCAGGATGAAGCGGTGTCCTCTTGATGAAGGAGGGGTGATTAGTCCCACAATGTCCATGCCCCAGGCTTCAAAGGGCCAGGAGGCGACCGTAGGATGTAGTGGTTCAGACGGTGTATGTATGAAGTCTGCATGAAGTTGGCATGCGTGACACTTCTTAGCATATTCAACAGCGTCGGCGGCCATGGTTGGCCAGTAGTAGCCCATACGTCGCAGTCGATCCTGTAACTTAGGACCGGGTTGATGAGCTCCGCAAGTTTCGTCATGAGCTTCTCGAAGAGCTTCGGCTGCTTCTTCGTTGGACAGGCATCGAAGGAGGAGCCAATCGAATGAGCGTCGTACAGCATTTTGGTAGCTGTATCGTAGTAGAATCGAAGAGAGCGTCTCCTGACTGAGACGGCTTCCTTCGGGTCCTCTGGAAGGATTCCGTAGACAGCGAAGTCGATGAACGGGAATCTCCAGTCTCGGACATTAACACCAGTGTTCGTCGGCATGGCGTGAGCCACTCGCAAGCATAGGATGTTTCTAGGACAAACCAAGTCTCGGCCAGTTACTGTGACATAGTGTTGAGTCCCAAGGGGCGCTGCCAATGAGGCTGCGAGGCCAGCCAGAGCGTCAGCCTCCAAGTTTTGTAGACGAGGTACGTGTTCGATGAAGAACCCGGTGAAGGTTGAAATGATGTTCAATGCAACTTCATGGTAAGGGATCAGATCTTCATGGCGAACCTCGTATTGCCTCCGAATTTGGTTCACAACGAGTTTTGAGTCACCGTAGGCTTCCATATGGTCCACCTCCAGCTGTTGTGCGAGTTGGAGTCCCATGATGAGTACGTTGTACTCGACAACATTGTTGGAACACGGCTTCGAAAGGGAGTAAGCACGCTGGATGACCAACTGATCGGGGGAGACTAAGACTACCTCCACTCCTGCGATGATTTGGCCTTTGGGGCCTGTTCTTGAAGCGCCATCGAAAAACATCCGCCAAACGGAGCTTCCTTCGGTGACGTTGGATTCTTGGACCTCATCCGGGATGTCTTCATAGAGTTTTGAGGATTCTGGGATGGGTGTGCAGCTAAAAAGTCAGCCAGAGCTTGACCTTTAACAGCTTTTTGCGGGACAAACACCATATTATACGGTGTTAGCAAGATCGCCCATGTGGCTAGCCGGGAGTTAAATGATCCTGGCTTCGTCATGAGGACTCTGAGCGGATTGACTCAGGAAATAACATGAATTGTCTGGCCCGAGACATAATGACGAGTCTTCTGGATGGCAAACACCAAAGCCAAGCACTCCTTTTCAACGGGGTTGTACCGGTGTTCGGCCCCGATGAGCGTTCGACTGAGGTAGTAGATTGCTTGCTTATAGCCTGTATCGCTGTTTTGAGCCAGCAGAGCGCCAAGAGAATGATCCATGGCACGGACGTAGAGGAGAAATGGTTTGCCGACGACAGGTGCCACCAGGACTGGTGGGCTCGTCAAGTAGGCTTTGATATCGTCGAAAGCCTTTTGGCACTCCTCTGTCCAGACATAAGAGACTCCCTTCTTCATGAGCTGAGTAAAGGGTTGACATTTACCGGAGAGGTTTGCTATGAACCTCCGGATGTATGCCAGACGTCCCTGTAAGCCCCGAAGTTCTCGAAGATTCTTTGGAGGGTCCATGTTGAGGATGGCTTTGGTCTTCTCGGGATCGACATGAATGCCTTTCGCCGTGATGACAAAGCCCAAGAATTTGCCGCTAGAAACCCCCAGGAAGGATTTAGCGGGGTTCATTTTGAGTTGATGTGCCCGCATGAGATCGAAGACTGTCTTCAGATCCTGTAGGTGATCTCCTTTGAGGCGGCTCTTGACTGCGATGTTGTCAACATAGCATTCGACTGTCTTGCGAAGATGTTGACGGAAGATGGTGCTCATAGCTCGTTGGTATGTTGCACCGGCATTCTTCAAGCCGAAAGGCATCACTGTGTAGCAGAAAACACCCTTCGGAGTCCTGAATGACGTGTGTTTTGCGTCATCGGGGAACATCTTGATTTGATTGTAGCCTGAATACCCGTCTATGAAGGACTTGCGTTCAAAGGCACATGTGTTGTCGATCATCACATCGGTGATTGGAAGCGGGAATTCGTCCTTCGGGCAAGCAGAGTTGAGGTCCCTGAAGTCGATACAGACTCGTATCTTCCTATTCTTCTTGGTGACAGGTACGACGTTGGCTACCCAATCTGGGTGCTGTTCCTCACGGATGAAGCCGCTGGTCAAGAGTTTGTCCACCTCCTGATCGATGGCATTCATGATGTCCGGACGGAAACGTCGCTGTTGTTGTTTGATAGGTTTGGCATCAGGTAAGATGTTCAACCTATGCATTACGATCTGTGGATCGAGTCCCGGCATATCTTCGTAGCTCCAGGCAAAGACGTCGATATACTCTTTAGCCAGCTGGATTAGAGACTCTCGGTCTTTTCATTCTAGGCTTTTGCTGATGAAGACGGGTTTGGAAGAAGATCCGTCCCCAAGGTCGATCTGCTCGACTTCGTCTTCGGTGGGAGGTTCACGTAACTCAAAACGAGACTCCCATTGTTCTCCTAGGCGTTGAGCCCAGGGTTTTTCTTCGAAGGGTTCCGGCGCTTGGTCTTCGTCTTCACCTTTTTGAGGTTATGCTGACGTCATGTTAGCTGACAGCACTTTCCTGAAGACTGATCCGATACTGGTATCGGAATCCCAAGTCGATGCTTCGGACGAGTGGGAATGTTCTACGTCTTCTGTGTCTGAACTCTCTGGAGTTGTTGGCGGCGTGACATAGCCTACCCCCTTTCGAGTCCGATTGTAGTAGTCCTGCGGCTTTCCCTTAGGTGTCAGAAGTCGAAGAGGGAGACGTCGACCCTTGCCGTAGTTTAGGCCTTTGTTGCTTTTAAGGTCGTAGCCCATCTTTTGGATGATGTGCTTTGCCGTATTCGTGTACCGATAGACTTGTACTCTGTCGGTATCAGGTTCTGGCTCGAGTGGCGGAAGGTCTTGATGACGCTCGACTTTGCCCAAAATGATGGATCCTTCGTCTCGGCTTCGTGGAGGGGCTATGAAACAGACTCCTTGAGACGGGACTACTCGATTTACATGGACGGTCGTTATTTGTGTTTGTAACGACCGTAGAGCGTTATCTAATATATACATGGCATTCCAATGTGGAAGACAAGAATAATTAAAATACTCTATTATTGATGAAGTACGAGATTTTTCCCGTGGGATTATATTGTCTAAGGAGGGTGCATCTACATCAGCAGAGATATATTCGCCAAGCTCCTCATCTGTAAGCACTGGGGTCGGATCAGGAGAATCCACCACAGCTTTGGCTTTGGGGTCAGATAGGGTTGTGAGCCCTCTCTGGCATCTTGGATGACTGCGGGGGCTTGCCCTTAAGACGCATCTTCAGAGGTGCCTCAACTGCGCCTCCTGTGAGTGCCTTCCCCTGAAATTTTGCCACCAGGGGAGCCGATGTTTGAGGCGGCTTTTCCTTGAGACGTATCTTCAGGGGAGCCTCAGGAGTCGGTACTTTCCCTGATAGTTTGATGCTCATTGGAGGCACCTTCTGGGGTAGTTTGCCCTTCAGTCGGATCTTCAAAGGGGCGTTTGGAGTCATCTCAGGCTCCGTGTCCGGCTCAGTTGCCGTCTCTGCCTCATCATCAGCATCGTTGGCTTCCTCCTCGTCAAGTGGCTTGTACAAGTCAGAATCGGTGAAGTAGGCTTCAATCCCTTTGAAAGGATCGATGTCTGCAAACTCCGTCCGGATGACGCCGTTGGTGGATACATATTTCATGCACTGGTGGAGCGTGGAAGGCACCACCATGTACTCATGTAGCCATGGTCGGCCGAGCAGGATATTGTAGTTGACCTCGACATCCACCACATAACAAGTCACATCAGTTTTGAGGTTGCCGATGTGGCACTTCAGTCTAATCTTGCCCAGTGGCTCGCTTTTGCTAGCGTTGAAGCCACTGATGGTTGTATTGGAGGGCGCCAGCCGGTACATTAGGATCCCGAGTTTTGATAGCAGCACCTTCGGGATTATGCTGAGGGAAGACCCCGGATCGATCTGAATCTGGCTCACCTTGACTGAACCGATGTACCCTGTGTAATACAGCGGTCGGTTATGTCGGTGATGCTTGAGCAGCAGTCTTGTTGGGTGAAAGTTATGTTTGGGATAACTTCATCCGCACAATAACAGTGTGCACAACTAGCTGGAAGGTCTTCAGGCTGCTTGACCTGACTGAGAAAGGATTCAGCGTCCTTCAGAGCTTCGCAGAGAGCTTCTCGGGAGTCTTTGGAAAGACGCAGGAGCTCAAACAAAGACAGGCGTGCATGAGTACTGGCCAGTTGTGCCAGTATGTCAAAGTTGTGGGGCTTGGCTAGCCCCGAAGCATTCTCCTTCCGTAGAGGTCTGTCGAAACGAGCCTCCTGCTTCTGCTTATTGGTTGCTGAGGGTTTAGACGGGCCCTCCTCATGAATGATGCCAGGAGACACCACCTCGATGGCAGCTTCGTCGGGCTGGGCGTTCTGTTGTGCACGTGTCTGCACTGGAAGTGCCTCTTCCGTTGAAGAAGAGATCGTGTGGCAAGACTTGATCTTTCTGCCTTTTGATTTGGAGGTAGTGCGTACCTCCGGTTGAGTCACCTCGGAGACGAGGTCGGGGTGAACCCAGAGGACCTCTCCTCGAGATGTGGTGAGTGGGATGAGTCCACTCGCATTGTCACGGGTAGGTGGCAAGTTTACCACCTCCATTGTCGCCTTAGGGATGGGGACGACGCCATCTTGTGTGGTAGTCGGCGGCAAGGTGCCGAACTGAAGTGACACCACATTGGCTGACACCGTCTTCTCTTTATAGTCGACGGAGATTACATCCGTATTGATCATGCGCTGGATGTAATTCTTGAGGACGTAGCAGTCCTTGGTCGGGTGTCCGACAAACCGATGGTAGTGACAGTACCTCGGGTTGTCCACTTTCTCGACTTCATCGGCCGCTTTGGGTCCGGGAGCTTGATCTTGTCACCCTGCTTCAGTATTTCAAAGAGTTGTAGGGTGTCTTCGTCATTGAATGAATACACCTCCTTGGGTCTCGGTGCCAGTGGAGGCTTCTGAGTAGGCGTAGATGCGTCTTTCGAGGCATTAACAGTCAATGCCTGTTTCCCCTTTGCTTCTCGTTCGGAGTTGTTGGCTGCTGACCTTTTCCCCTTATCATCAAAGGTGGGGAAGCTGACACCCAGAAGACGTGCATTGGCCGCCTTCTTTTCTGCGGCTTCAGCTTCAATGATCAGGGAGCTCCAGTCGGGAGGGAGAGTAGAGTTGAGCCAGAGCTTCACTGCAGGCAGCATGTTCATGCTGCAAGAGGAGAGGAGCGCATGCTCTGGCATGCCTGGAGGTAGCCTGAAGCAGGCCTGTCGGAAGCGTTCGATGAACACCCGAACCGTTTCTTTCTCCTTCTGGCGTATCTCTATGAGAGATGCCATCGTCATGTCCTTCCCGCCGTCGTAGAAGCGATCGAGGAAGAGGCACGTCAAGTCGTCGAAGGACGATATAGAATTGTCGGAGAGGCTGCAGTACCAGTCATACGCCACCCCTTTTAGGGCCCCAATAAAGATGCTGGTGAGGAGCGCATCCTCCTTTGGAAGATGCTCCGTCTGTGACTGGAAATATGTCAGGTATCGACGCGGAGAGTCCTTCCCGTCGTACAGCATGAGTGTTTGTGGTTTATACTTTGGGGGATAAACCACCTTGTTCCACTCGAGGGGATAAGGCTGGGGAATGCCCATCTTTTGGCGCTCCTCTTGCCTGTTTTTGGACTCGAAGCGCTCCCGCAAGTCCTTGATCATTTCGACCACATCCTCCGTGGAGCTAAGAGTCGGAAAAGGTGGTACTACCTGGAGTGGAGCGTTTGAGGGCTCCGACGTCCGGGTGCTTCTGTGTCTGAGGGTGCCCGTTGAAGGGGTACACTCGACTCCCCATTGACTCCTGGGTCGGGACCGGTTGAAGGTGTTCTGGTCAAGGCCGCCCGTATATCAAACACTGCTTGAGTCAGTGCTTGCATAGAGACAAAGAGGGTTTTGAGTCCTCCCTCTAATGAGTCTATGCGCTGGACAATGTCCTGCGACGGCGCATCAGACTCGGAATCACCCCCAGTCATGTATACTGTCATGACACGGCCGGGAGTGGATGGATTGGTTGAGGCTTCGCTCTCGGCCTCACTTTCATGTGGGGGAGTCACCTCTCCTGGTGTTTCACCTTGGCCACCCCCAGCCATATTCTGGAGGTCATTCTCGACGGGCGCATCTACAAGGGCCTGATTTCCCTCAGCTCCGTCTTGAAGGGCCTCTTCGTCTCTACCCCCAGCCGTGTCCTGGAGGACATCCTCGTTTTGAGGGGCTTCTGGGAGGCTGACTTCGCCTCGAGGATGAAGATCTGCCGCAGCTGTGCTTTGGACATCTTCGTCTTCGGAAGGAGGCTCAACAAGGGTCTGACTACCCCCAGCTTCCTCCAAGAACTTCTTCCTCGACCGAGTGCCTTCGAACACCCCAGAGGACGAGACAGCTGCCTTGATTTTCCTTGGTTGGCTTTTGGACGAGGACGAGGAATTGCCAGTCGCCTTCCGGAGTGATGAGGGGTTGGAGACCACGTTGCATGAAGCAACTCTTGGCTCCCCTTCTGTTGACACCTTCATCCCGAGGCGATGTCGGAGGGGTGTCGATGATTGCAGCCGCTGGAAGACTGACTGCCTTGGTGGTACTACTGCCTTGCAACAGCAGTTGATGGTGACTACCGCACAAGTATGCCCCGTGAGAGACGCATCGTGCCTGTTGGTCGACTCTCTTGACTGGCGCTTGTGAGTGATCACGTTACGCAGGTCGTTGGAGGAGAGTGCTACCTTCACACACCCTTCAGGTGCATGGCAAGGCCAAATGCCGGGGTGGACAGGTGAGTGTTGCGCCCCCTGATCTAATACCAAGCAGGCATCACGATCAGTAGTGGAAGAACCACAACATTTGAAGTGACTTGAACGGACCTCAAACGCACAACCAGAGGAGGCACGGGAGTTCAAGACCACTGAATTTGCCTCACTCGACTTGGTTGTGCACGCAGTAGATGCGCCCAAGTGAGGTGAGGACTTTGAAGGTCGACTCATTTTTGGTGGAGAGGCACCTGATTCGACCTTGTACAGCTTGCCATCGCAGCGCGCGTGATTGTGAGCGCGTGCCTTTGGCCTGCTGCTGGCAGAGCACGTTTGTGGCGTATGGCCCGTGCCGCCTTGGATTTCTTTGTACTAGCCCGCTGGGGCGCATAGTACTCAGCATCCAAATTCTCCTCGCCATTACAGCGAGTGAGTCTGTCAAAGACATAGACTTTTTGTGGCGCATCAGAGGTGATGCGCGGGGCATTGGCTGCGCCCCTGTTCCGTCGATGCATCTTCCTCGCCTGAGAGGGAGATGGCTGGGGAACGTGGTCAGCCGCACGCTTCCCCGAGAGATGTGCTGCATCAGCAGGCGCACCTTGGTTGCTGAGAACGTCAGCAGGAAGGGGGCTGGATTGGCGTATTCCCTTCAGTGGTGGTGCCCGAGGCGTCGACCTTGCGCACCCAGACACGGCGGGTCTTCTTCGGCTTCGGCAGCCGCTTCGAAGGACTCGCACTTCCTTCAGAAATGAACTCCTCGTACGCCTGTTGATTGAGGCGCACGACCAGCATCTTGTGGGAGGATCCCACCTTCACGTCGTCGGCCTGTGACACGACTTTCTCGGAAGAGGAGAAAGAGGTCCCCAGCAGAGTCGCCAGCTTGTTTGCCATTAAAATTGTTTGATTGAAAACTTTAACACAAACAGAACAGTGTTACAATATAGGCCTTAGATGTAGTCCTAGGAGTACACTTTTGTTTAATCTGGGTCCTTAGTGCCAATGGAGCGAGTGATAATGCGTTGACTCCGTTGACGGACTGACGACGGTTATCGGTTCTCTGAAGGTGTAGATTGCTCTGGGTGCTGGAGCTTGCCGAGAGGAGGAAGACGTTGAGTGTCTGTCTCTGCCTCTCTGGTGATTCTCTGTATGTTCGCTGTAGATTCTGTACGTTGTCCGTATGCGTGTGGAAGAAGGAAATGATCCCTCTATTTATAGCTGGACAGGTTGGCTGCTCATGCGCGCATATGTAGGATGTGCCGGTACGTGAGGACGCCACGTGGAGATTGCTGATGGAGGCGCATGGATGATGCGCCCTACTCGAGGGGTTGAATTCTTCATACTGCTGTTGTGAGCCGGCATGTAGCAGAGGAGAAGATCTTTCTGTTGCTGAAATCTTGGATGAGTTAAGTCAAAGGATACGTGTCATCGACCCATGGCTCGGAGATCTCGGATTTGGTGGGGAATGATCTGGTGAG